>JAMKQA010020047.1:0-30692 GCA_024699735.1 Posidonia australis
TTCCATCTTGTTTGATATAATCTTCTCAAAATACTCACCAACAGTGGGATAAAGGGCATCCATAGATAGCTATGAAACCCTGTTCTCGTAAAGAATTAACAAACAAGAAAATTAAGAGGGTTTCTGCAGATTCCTCTTTACATGTTCTATACTGATCTTTTCTGTTTTAGCATGAAGCATACCTTGAACATTTAACAATATGGAGAAGAAAACATATATCCAACTCCAGTGACTGCAACGAGTGAAAGTACACGATCAACAATTGGATTAGTTCATCTCTACCAAAGATTGTTTAACATCATGTTTGACTATAAACTCTCTTTGTTCACTTGGAACAAAAGGTAGAAATATAAAAAAATAATTGCTAATATCAGTAGTAGGAAAGAGCCATGCACATTATTACATAGCAACAAGTATATGCATAACAACACTATAAGACACTAAGTTTCTTGATGTGAAGTCTACCTTTTAACATAAATTTCCTCTAATATCCATCCTTCCGGTCCTATCATGGCTGCGAGCTGCGGGCTGCCTAGGATAGCCAGGAGGCGGACGCTGGAGGAGGGTTTAGGAGGAGGCAGAGGAGGCAGACTTCTCACTTGTCCTATCACGGCTGCGAGCTGTGGGCTGTCGAGGACGACCAGGAGGCGGAGGCTGGAGGAGTGGAGGATGAGGGTTTAGGAGGAGGCAGAGGAGGACGACTCGTCCTGTGGGGCTGCAGAGGCGAGGAGGAGCAGGAGGCGAAGGCCGGAGGAGGACGAATCGTCCTGTGGGGTGCGGCGACGAGCGGAGGGCAGAGGAGTGGAGGAGGAGGGTTTAAGAGGAGGCGGAGGAGGATGACTCGTCCTGTGGGGCCGTGGCTGCAGGCTGTTGAGGAGGGCAAGGAGGCTGAGGCTTGATGTCGGAGGAGTCGAGGAGTGGTCCTGTGGGGTGCGGAGGGAGGAGGTTGCGAGGGAGGAGGCTGTCGCCTGTGGGGCGCGGAGGGAGGAGGCTGTCGCCTGTGGGGTGCGGAGGGAGGAGGCTGCGGGGGAGGAGGCTGTCGCCTGTGGGGTGCGAAGGGAAGGCTGCGGGGGAAGAGGCTGCCTGTCACCTGGAGGAGGCTGCAGGCTAGGGGGTGCGGGTTAGAATGTTAGGGTTTGGGTTTTAGTTGTTGAGATTTTATATACATGTAAATTTTGTAAATATTATATTTAAATTTTTATTTATTAATTGTTAGATACTTATATCATAAGTTTTACATATAAATATATTAATTAATTTTAAAAAAATAAATATATTAAAATTTCAAATTCGGATATTTTCGAATCGGATGTATCAACATCCGTATTCGATCCTATTTTTTTCGATTTTTTTTTTTGAATTCGAATTCGACTCGTTGAATATTTTTTCGGATAAAGATTCAAGATTTCGAATACAGATTCAAAACGAATTTTTGAATATTTTCGGATTTCTGACACCCCTTCAATTAGGCCTCATTTGTTTGATAGATCAAACTATAGTTATTAGAAGAATAGGATGATAATTTACTTACAATATCTGGATTTTGAGTTTTGGAATGTTGTAGTAAATAGGTATTCTCCTTTAATCATGGATTTTAGTATTTGGGATGAATTTTCAAAAAAAGTTGTCAATCTTAATGTTAAAGTTAGAAATGCTTTGTATTGTTCTAGCTAAAATTGAGTTTTCTAGAATTTCTACCTACACTTCTGCATATGAAATGTGGGATGTTGGAGACGTTACATATGAAAGTACTAGTAATGCTAAAGAAACTAAAATTAACTTGCTTGTACACAAATATAAACTGTTTATGACAAAACCAAAAAAAAACATTGTTGATATGTATACTTGTTTCACTGATATTAATATAGTATGCAAAGTTTTGGAAAAAAGTACACATAGGTAATCATGTTAGAAAGTTTTTTTGATCACTCATGAATGATTGGGAGAAAAAGACCACAACAATCGAAGAAACAAAGGATTTATCAACAATGACCCTAGAGCAGGTCATAGGAAGCTTAATAGCATATGAGGTATGGAAAAATGAATGAAAAGATCAAGAGTCAAATAAGTACAATATAGCTTTGAAAGTTGACTCCAGTTTTGAAGTCTTTGATTTAGATGAGGAATTAGCATTAATTACACTAAAATTCAAGAAGTTTATAAAGAAAGGAAAGTCTTTCCGTCACATGCATCGTCGAAACAAAAACAAATCTTTTATTCAAAAGAAGGATAATCAAGAAAGTCAAGATATAAGAACGTACTTCAATTGTAAGGAATTTAGCCACATAAGCAAAGATTGTTCTCTTATGAAAACGTCAAAGAGAAAATATGACAAGAAAAAGAGAGTATATCTAGTCAAATGTGATCAGAGTGATTGCGATGGTTCAATCAATGACTTGAACAAATATGTGTTTCTTGACTATTAAGGTATCTGAGTTAATAAATGATTTTTCTTTTGATGAATTCAATTATTTTTTTAATGATTTATATGAGAGATATTCGAATATTTGTCATTTGAATAAAACATATAAGAACAAATAACTTGTTTAGAAAATGAGATTTCTACATACATTGAAAGCAAAAATACCAATATATCTAATATTGAATCTTTAATGCATGAAAATGAAGTCTTAAATACTAGATATGATAAATTATTATCTAAGAATGTTTGCCATATTAATGATATTTTTGCATTAATTTTTTTTTAAATCAGGTTGCTATTATTTGCAAATTCACAAGTGGTAGAGATAACTTATATATGTTGCTTAAATCTAGTTTAGGATACAATCCATATACTATTTTTTCTAGTCATACATTATTACTAGTAAAAGAAGTAACGTACTTAAGATTAAAAAGTTGTGGATTTCTAAAGTTAACACATCAAACTATAATGTTGTATGTCCTATAGTTAACAAGTATGGACTCAAGAAAGAATGGGTATCAAAATAAATCTTGAATATAATTAATGCAGAATTAATTTGAAATGAGCATGATGACGGAGTTATCTTTCTTTCTTGAACTTTAAATTTGACAAACTTCAAGTGGAACATTCATTCATCACTCAAAGTACACAAAGGAGTTGTTGAAGATATTTAGATTTGAAAATGTGAAGCCAAAAACTATTCTAATGAGCACAACAATCAAACTAGATTCTATTAAATGTTATCAAGGTATGATTAGTAGTTTATTATATTTGACTACTGGTAGATCAAATATCTTGTTTGTTGTGTGTTTGTGTGCTATATTTCAAGTTATTCTTGACTTATCTCATTTGAATACTTTGAAGAGAATCTTTGCACTGCAAAATCTCTTAAGAAATAATGTTTTAATCTCTATGTGCTTTGTTTTAGATTGCAACATTGGATTCTTAAAGAGATGAATGGTGCTAGTGTTATTATAATAATTGGGAGTAGATGAATATTTAAAACCGTAATCTCTAAGTGTTTGCTTAAGTCATAAAACTTGAGTTTCACAAGAACATATAGTAATATATTCAACTCTAGTTGTAGAGAATGCTACAGTATTTTGTTTCTTATTAAACAAAGATATGAAAGAGTGACTTAAAAACAGAGCCACCAAAATCAGCATCAGTAAAAGTTTTAAAAGAGAAATCACGATTCTTAGTTATATGAATATTTAAGATAAACAAAAATTCTCTTCAAAGCATTCATGTAAAATTCTTTAGAATTAGTTTGAAATATAGCATATAAACACACAACAAACAAGTCTGGTCTACCAACAGTCAAATATAATAAACTATCAATCATACCTCAATAGCATTTAATATCAACTGAATTACCATATTCATATTTGTCTAGTTTGACTATTATGCTCATTGGAGTAAATTTCGTTTTACATTTTCAAATATAAATCTCTTCAACTACTCCTTTGTATACTTTGATTGATGAATGAATGTTCCACCTGAAGTTTGTTGAATTTGAATTTCAAGGAAGAAAGATAACTTTCCCATCATGCTCATTTCAAACTAATTCTGCATTAATCATATTCAATATTTCCTTTGATACTCATGCTTTCTTGGTGCATACTTGTTAGCTATAGAATATAAAACATTATAATTTGATGTGTTAACATTAGAAATCTACAACTTCTTAATCTTAAGTGCATTACTTGTTCTAATAGTAATAATGTATAAATAGAAGAAATAGTATATGAATTGTATCCTAAACGATTTGTTTTATAAGATGTTAGGATTACAAAACAACATGTATAAATATCTCTACCACTTGTGAATTTGCAAATAATAGCATCTTAATCAACAATTTTCTCTTTTCGTGCTGAAATATCATTAATATGGTAAACATTTTGAGATAATAGTTTAGCACATCTAGCATTTAAGACTTCATTTTCATGCATGAAAGATTCAATCTTAGATATAGAGGTATTTTTGTTTTCAATGTATGCAACAATCTCATTTTCTAAACAAGTTATTTGTTTCTTATATGTTTTATTCAAATGGCAAATATTTGAATATCTCTCGTATAAATCATTAAAAGAATCATTAAGTTCATCAAAAGAAAATTCATTTATTAACTCCGATACCTCAAATTTCATAGTCAAGAAGTACATATTTGAATCATCACAATCACTGTGATCACATTCAGTTTGATATACTCTTTTTTTCTTGTCATATTTTTTCTTTGAAGTACATGTGACGGAAAGACTTTCCTTTCTTTAGAAATTTCTTAAATTTTCATGCAATTAAAGCTAATTCAACTTGAGTCGACTTTCAAAACTATACTGTACTTATTTGATTCTTGATATTTTCATTCATTTTTCCGTATCTCATAGGCTATTAAGTTTCACATGAGTTGCTCTAGGGTCATTGTTAATAAATCCTTTACTTCTTTGATTGCCACGGTATTTTTCTCTCAATCATTCATGAGTGATTGAAGAATTCTTTCTAACATGATTACCTACATGTAATCTTTTCCAATACTTTGAATACTATTAGTAATATTAGTAAAACGAGTATACATATCATCAATGTTTTCTTTTGGTTTCATCTTACACAATTCGTATTAGTGCATAAGCAAGTTAATTTTAGTTTCTTTAACAAAATAGTACCTTCATGTGTAACCTTTAAAATATATCACATTTCATATGCAAAAATGCAAGTAGAAATTATAGAAAACTCAATCATGTCTATAGAGCAATGCAAAGTATTTATTTAGAAAATGTAAAGTAAAGATGCAAAGTATTTATTTATTTAGCAATGCAAAGTATTTAGAGCAATGCAAAGTATTTATTTAGCGTTAAGATTGGTCATTTTTTTAGAAAATTCATTCTAAATACTAAAATCTATAGTTGAAGGAAAATACTTAGTTACCACAGCATTCCAATGCTCAAAATCGGATATTACAAGTAAATCATCATTCTATGTTTCAATTAACTATAATAAATATCTTGAATCATAAAATATTAAATTAATTCAAACTTCAAATTAAAAGTCAATCCACTAGACATTGTCAAAATATTAATTCAAATTCTAACACTACAGTTTCACGTACCTGCAAGAAACAAATTTATTGTTCAAATTGCTTGCAGCAGTGTGAATGTCTTACAGCTGCCTAAGTTGCAAAATAACTCTTCACAAATTTCAAATTCTAATTTGATGCATCTGGCATACTCGGATAATATGTATTGCAGTAAGAAAAGTCCAAATGCAAAAACAAAGCAATTAACTAATTTATAGTTGATTCCTTTTCTTACTTTAATTTTTTCTCTATTTTTGTTATTGTGTTGTTATCATTACTATATTACTATTATTAATTTATTATCCAAAAGCACGAACAAAGCAATTAACTAATTTTCAGTTGATTCCTTTTCTTACTTTAGTTTTTCTCTCTATTATTGTTGTTGTGTTGTTGTTATTATCATCTTACTGTTATTATTTTATTGTTTGGCAGTACTTAATTTTTAATCACATGGAAAAGCTTGTCTGGGACTAAATCATGGTTCATTAAGTTTTCAAACTTTTTCAGCTTAATTTGATACCACACTCCCAATTTTTATGGTTACCATGGTGACCATCTGGAAATCGGAGGAGGGCTATTTGTCTTCCATACAAGACTAATCATAAAGAGAATGTGCTGGTAGCATGGATGACATTTCCTTCTTCACCACATCAAGTGTGCCTCGAGAAATTTTCTTATCTGACTCTTAATCTTGTTCCAATGAACTAGTTACTCATCTTTGTTTTTTAGTTAGATTTGTAGCTTTTTTCTTACTAGATTTCATCATTGTTCATATAGTGTAAGCATGACCAGCAGTCATGGAACGATAAATTAAGTCAAAAATCAAGACTTAAATTTACGTACTTTTAAAGACTAAGGATTGAAGTTGTGATCAAGTTGTCATCAGTCATCCATGCTATTTCACAATTTTGTAGTGAATGTTTATTGCAGGTCATTGGAGAAATGCGCTAAGCCAGAGCTGTCACCTGGTATAAACTGGCCAATAGGACTCGCATCTCTTCTCACCAAATAGATGAAGATGTACTGTGATCTGTTCGCTTTCTGATGGTTTTACTTTTAGCTGCTAGCTCGGGTTTTATGCTATCCAAGGAGCACATCAATCTCAACATTTAAGACTGGGAGACTCGTATTTTTGGTTCCTTATAATTTGCATCTTGTTTCACCAACTGTTTGATGATTTAATATATCCTTGCCAAAACTTGACACTTTGAATTTGTTATTATTGAAATATGGTATGGTATTAAATTGTGTTTTGCATTTGGTTTCATGTTTCTCAATGCAAATAATGTTTACTTTCTGCAATCTGTCGATGAACTTGTATTATCTAATCCAGAGGAAACAACACTTTAATTAGACACGATTTGACACAGCTAACAACGACACGACTTATCATGATCCTAACTACAACTAATTTAACATCGTAAAATGTTGAGAAACATATTGTATCAATAAGCATGTAAGTATGCTGTTTGTATTACAAATATCTCAGACATGCTATCAATTAACAATCTTAACTTATAACTACACCAAATTATACCAAATATTGGTAAAAAATTGAATGGAGACGATATGATCTCGCGTTCAGTTCCAACATGAACAACACATGACATGATCCATTGTCCTTTCTTTTTTGTTCTGTAATAATCTTAAAATATCTATTGACTTCTTTTGAAACAATATCTAAATGTTTGCATGTTATCTCAATCACCTTTTAAATGAGACTTCATTTTGTCTGTTCTTTTCAAATTAAATCAAATTATCATTAGACATGTAAATTAGGTTGGATCAAGTAGGTTTATTTTAAAAAAAAATAGAAAAAATTATTTATTATTAAATAATTGATATATACATAGAAAAATTTGAAAAATACATAAGATATTTAACATTTTTACATTTAAGATTATGACATTAATATAAATTTAAAATTTTACAAAAAAAAACTATTCATATTCATTAATCATTAGTAGAAGCTTCTGTGTACATTGAAGTTGATGTCTTATCATTCTCTAATTTATTATTTAAATTTAAGTTTTAAAGATGATCAACTACATCATACCAATCCTTCAATCACATGGATGCTTTCATGTCTATTATCATTTTTAAATTTTCCCTGTAAAACGGAGCCTACGCTACTTGAGCTTGGTGCAACGACTCGACTCAAATGCGCCTACTTTTGCTAAGTTGGGTGAGCTTAGGCCTCTAGCTTAACATAGCCGACAACCCAACTTGAGCCTGGATTGACTCAATTCAAGCCTGGGCCAACCCGACCTGACTTTCTCTAAGGTCGGGCCGAGCCGAACAGTCTAAAGCCGTCCTAACTATAACTGGTGTTTTTATTTAATTTTGAGATCTAGAAAAAAACCCTCAACACCTCATGATTCTCTTTTTATGTCACATCCTGACTCTTTCTCTCTCATGCTACGACTTTCTCTCTCTTTCACTCGCTCCCCTCTCCCCCTCCCCCTCCCCCTCCCCTTCCCGTTAAAAGAATATTGATTGCTCTTCCTTTCTCACAGTTTATCCGATGCACATACAAGACAAATGTCAGTGATGTAAACCTATGATCATTGAGAGGATTATTGTGGTACCAACACACCTATTGTTTATTTTACTATTTTTTATTTTGTTTTTGCATTGTCGCCATACTCATGTTGTAAAATTTAGTTTTAGTTCTAGTTTTAGCGTGGAAATGATGTCAAATTATTATTTGATGCAGTATATTCCGCTTGACCTAGTCTAGGCCAAAAGACTCTGGCAAATAGTCTATAGATACCTAGATGATAGGTTCATGGACCTAACAAGAAGCGTATGATATTCTACACAGAGGCTTCCCAGACACTCAACTCCAATACTGACCAATGCACTTATTTCAGGATTCTCGCCGACCACCATGTATGGTTCCTTTGACACACCACAATCCTCATGCATGCAGCACCACCTTTCACAAAGTAAGTCTGCCAGAAGCTATCGCGTGGACTTTTCTCTTATGGAGATGGCACATGATCTCCCCTGTGCCACATTAATGTGCATAAAGTCTTGTCTATAGCTCATTAACGTGTCTCGTTAATGCAAGTATGGTCCCTATGTATACAATGACACTGCCTTCCTTCAATAGTACTTAATGGATATCCCAATATATACATAGATGATTCTCTCGAACGTGCCTTTTCTATTTGACAGACCTATCAAAGTCACCTAACCCATTTAACAAAGGTGCTTAACTGATTGATAGGAATGTCTCATCATGCATCGCATCTTGTTAGAACTCCCTTTGTGTTTAAGATAGGTGCTTCCAATAGATATCCTTCACCATCACCTCTCTTGGGTATAAAAGCTCCATCATTGGGGTAAGATAAAGGATTTTTTCTAGGGACTTTAGACTTTACACTTTCTACCACTAAATTTCTCCCATGAGTTTATCATTCGTGATTCTCTTCTTAAAACTTGATCTCTCGTCTTATTTAGGTATCGTAGCATCCTTAGCTAACTAATCAGGGTACTCTGGTTGTCCTGTTTTTCTACTTGCAAACTACTCTCTCTTGCTGGACAATTGTCTCATTTCAGTGCACCTAACTTCAAAATCCATCGACAGCATATAAGTGGTTCAAAGGAGTGAGATCATTATTTTAGTTTCTATTATAGATGATGATTTTATTTAAAAAACAACGAATAGTTTGTTTCTTTGATATCCATCTTATCAATTGCTTCTCAATTTTCCTTTCTTTTTTTTATAGAATATTGCTATTTGAGATGTATAATTATCAACTTATTTTCATTTCTATGGTATGTATTCTAGTAATGAATGTACATAAAAAATCAGTAACACTAATACTAAAAGTGTATGACACTAATAATAAGAATTAGAGGAATTGGGGAAAAAAAAAGAGTAACACACTAATACTAAAAGTGCAAGAAACAATAACACCGCAACATAATAATAATAATACATGAAAAAATAACACCAACACTAATATTAAAAATAAATAAAAATATGAAACCAAACTAATACTAAAAGATAATTTTAGTTTCGATTTTAGAATTTGCAATGGATCTATCATCAACACTACTTTTCAATACACGATTAAAGTTAGATCAAGTAATTAGTGTTGAAGAATAGACATTAATGTTAGTATATATAAATTATTATTACTATTTTACCCCATTATTAATAACATTAATTCTACCAATGATGGAATAGTCTAAATGATAAATAGTAACGATGAGAGAGAACATTTCTCCAATTTTTCTTGGAAAAAAAGGCACTTCAATGTCGTGCATAACAAGCACCATAAATCTGGAAGTTATTAATTAGTTATGCCATAACACAAGGGAGCCACGATATAAGGAACACAAAAGAATAACAATATCTACATTGACAATTATTAAAAAAGCACAAAATCAACAAAGGAGGGAAAATCTATCAAATCGAAGCCAATCAATCAATTATCAGCATATGTACAAAACAAAAAAAACAATTAATCATCTAAAATGCAATAAGTACCGTAGATTAAAGTTTGATTTCAATACCTTAGTGTATAAAAAAAAGGGATGAAGGTAGACTAAGGTTCTTCCTTATTGTTTTTTGCAAAAAAGAACTGTAACCTAATGTATGAAAAAAACCATGAAAAAAAATGAAAGTTCAAAATTCAAATTTATCTCACTTTTTTATTTGAAAAAATTAAAATATGGAAGTTACTATAAAATGTGGGAATCAAAAAAAGGAAAATATCTACATTTGTAGTTACCATAAAAAACTAGAATATTTTAAAAAAGGACGACCTTTCCACCTTGTTGTTTTTGAAAAAAAAAAAGGTCTAACAAGAAAGAAGAAAGGAAAAACTTGGTTCCCACGAAAAAGAGGGAAATATCTACTAAACCATGAGAAACAAGCGAAAAAGAAATAAGTTGTCTAAATTGATGGTTATTGTAACAACCAAATGCAATTAAAAAAAGAGGGAAATAATGTGATTAATGTCAACCCAAAATCACAAATCCTTCGTTTGTAAAAAAAAGGAAGAACTAATCCTTTAGTAGCCATTTTAGTACAAATAATTAGACACAAATCTAGTGCTTCACGAAACTTTTACCTTATTTTAGTTAAAATGACCTACCCAGCAACAAAAGTCGACCATGTTTTGGTGTATTGGTAATTATCAAGACAAAAATGTTGTGGTATAACCTAGAAGTATATATGGGTCCTGGTTGATTCGAAAATCGAACCAACTTAATCCGTGTAGGTTGGATTGGATCAAGTTTTTTGTATTATGGATTAGATATAAGTCAAAAAAATCTCAAATTTAAACCTTTTGGATTGGATGGATTCCTTGATCGAAACTCAAAGGTATATATATAATTAATTAATTATATTTTAAAAAATAATTAATTATTTATATTAATAAATACATATTATATATATAATTAATTATTTATAAAATCCTAATCTCTTCTCTCTAAAACTCTATCTATTATTCTTTTCAAGTAATCTTCCTTAACCCTAGGTATCTTCTGATTTCTTTCCACTTGATCTTTTGATATTGTATCATCTTTTCTCTTTATTGTATTTTGTTATGAATTATTTATAAACTTTAGAATGATAATTTATATTATTCAAGAAATGTTAGTAAATCATGTCTTTGTCTATAAGATAATTAGATTGTTTATTATTTTATGTTTGTTAATAGTACTATATATTTTTATATAATATGTTATAAATGTAATCTTTAATTCTTAATGAAATTTGTGAGTTGAGTTGAATTAGATTGGATTTAGACTGAAATTAGATTAAACATGAGTCTAAAATAATGTAACCTGAATAATTTAGGCTGGAATCCTAAGGTAACCTGTGTGTGGGTTGATGGATGCCACCGCAGCCCCGAAGACACCGACCCGTATGTTACACAAGTCGGGTGCTGTTGCTTTATCCGCCTCTCGTTGATACTTTCGATCGTCACTCCTCTCCTCTCTCTCCAGAAGGTGTGAAAGCTAGAAATAAAAAAACCTCGCCCTTTCCCATAGTCCCATCCATGGCTTCCAGTGGGGGCGACTCCGACCACTTCGTCGAAGAAGAAGAAGAAGAGGAAGAGGAAGAGGAAGAGGAAGAGGAAGAGAGCGTAGAAGACGAGGATTTCCTAGCAGCGTTAGACGAAGACTTGGAGCTTCTGGACGAGCAATTTTTTCCAACAGTAGAAATGGCGGATCTCGAGGAAGCATTGCTAGGGTTCGATCCAGAATACGTCCCTTCTCCCTCACACTACCTGTTGGAGGTCAACAATCCCGATCCTGACCCCGTCGTGCGCGGTAGGAGAGGTCCTCGTCGAGCCCGGCGGTTGCGAGTACAGGACGAGGAGGAAGGGGAAGATGACAGTGAGGTTGTGATCTTTGATGCTCCTCCTCCTGATTCTGCTGCTGTGGTGAGAGATTTTGCAGAGACGGGTCGCGGGGATGAGAACGAAGAGGACGTTGGGTGTTCGGGGATGTCGAGCGGCACGGATGTGGATTATTCTTCCTCTGCTCCGTCTTGCTCTATCTGCATGGACCGGTGGATGCCGGATGGTGCTCATAGAGTCTGGTAAGTGCGAAATGCAGAATTCAGTTCCCGAATTGTTCTCATTTTCTGCTTCGTTTTCTGTTCCGTCCTTGTCATAGTTGTCGTCGGCGTTTTTACTTTCTGAATGCGAACAAGCAACCTGTTTACAGGGTTGTGGGCGTTGTTATTCCTTCATTTTGTGTCAAGTAATTGTTGTTTCAAGGGAAAAGGGAGGCAAAGAATTTGTCCAACAGTTTGATATGTTGAAGATGAAGGAATACCAAATGTCGGTGTCACTAGACTAAAAACAGATAGATGCTCTGTGGGGCAGCTTTGTAAACAAAGAATAAAGATGTAAGATTTAAGTGTTTCTACATGCTCGTAGATAACCACCAAATGGCAAGAAACTTAGTTATATACACAACATTTTTTGCTTCCTGTAAGGACAAGCATGAAGTGTTGTTTCATCACGGCATCGCCGTGTAAGTGTTAACATGCACTGACAACATCATTTGAAGTCCGTAAAATTCGAGCTTTCTTATTACTCTATTATCGTTGTCTTGCGGCTGCAATAAATGTATAATGATTGTTAATGCCATTTTAAATGGTCATCTGTTTAGGCTACATTAATCCAGAGAACCACATTATACAGGAGTATCCAAACAGCTGATTATTATTGAATTTTGATTAAGTCCTTAGGAGTAAATGTTGTTGGTCTAAATTTACGAGTGTCTACTAGTTTCTTTATCTTTCATGTTAAATATTAGTTTATGAAACTTATGCATACTTTTGAGGTTATTAGGTGAATGTTGTTTTTTGTGTGCATGTCAAACATAACACATGTTAAATTGTTGTTTAAACCCAATTTTATGATTATATATTTTAGAAATTTGAAACTTCTTAAGGCATTTCTTCTTGATGCTGCAAATAAAAAAAGATAATAGAGTTTTATGTTCGTGTTTCCTTTCATTTAATTTATTAGTTTAGCTAAAAAGTTTGATTATTTTCTTGTTTCTGTTGTAGTTGCATTCCTTGTGGACATGTCTATGGAAGATCTTGTTTGGAAAAATGGGTTGAACGCTGTGGAAGAAGTTCTGTAAAGGTCTTTTACTAGTATCCCTCAGTTTACTGAATAGCTTAACTTCTTGGTTATATGCTTTAACTAATGTAAAATTATAGCAGGGAAATACAAAGTTTGTTTTATTCTAAGTTTCTGATTTAAACCTGTTACAATACATTGTCCTACACATGTACCTGTAAATAATCATAGGTTCATAAGTTAATTTTAAAGAAAAAAACTCTTAATTCAGTACAGATAAAGTGGCCTAAGGTAGAATACAATTTTAGAATTTGCGCTTGGATTGCCTTTTTTTTTTAGGAAACTTGGATTGGTTACTAAACAAAACTATTAATTTTTGGAGGTGAGTGGTATTCATTTTATTTTCCATTGCCATTTTTTTCTAATACAATTTTGGTCTTGCAGTGTCCACAGTGCAACAGGAAGTTTAGGGATAAACAAATTATAAATCTTTATGCACCACAAATTGCTGTTGCAAGTGAGGACTTAGAGAAGGTTACATTTTTTGCCTTTTGATTATTTGACTTGAGCAGTTATATGATCGATTTCAATTACCTGATCAGCCTTTTGCAGGAAGTAAGATCTCTCAGGGAAAAAAATGAATCTCTTACTGTTGAGGTCCGTTTGTTTTTCTAGTAATTTTTGTAATCACATTCTGGTGTCTTATAAATGAGAATGTATCATGTTCTTTGATTAGCTTGTTATAGTAACTAATCTAATCCTAAGAAGGAACTGATAGAATGAGAGTAGCAGCAGCAGCAGTATAATTTAGTAATAAATATAATTGAGAAACTTGCCTAAAGAAGATACTGATATGAAAAGATTAATTTTGCCTCCAGTAAGCTTTTCTTTTTGCTGCGAACTTATGACCTGTTGCTATTGTTGTGCAGAAAAAGCTCCTGCTTGAAGAGTTACATAAACACAAGGTTTGTAGCATTTTTTTAAAATACCATTCCCTTGTTGGAATTTTGGAATTTTGTTGCATATATTGTTTATTTGCTTGTTTTCCAATCCATCTTTTCCTTTTGTAATTTTGAAGTCTATTGTACATCAAAGGATGTTACCTTTTGTTATCCTAGTAGATGCTGATGTACCATAATATATATGCAGTTAGAGACTTAAGTGTGAAATATGGTCGTGGTCTTTCTTCCTTGTATTTTGATTCTGTTTTTTTTTGTCCGATTATATCTATTTAAATGCTAATATTGTCTTGCAGATTCATATAATTGAGTTGGAAAATTCTGAAAGACGTGTATGGCTTTTCTCTTTGAAGAATCACTTGCTATTATCAGTGGATAATCTTTAGCATTCTGTATGTTATATCCTTGTATGCTTTGGGTATTGCTTTGTAGAAAAGGGCTTGTGTGGATCATGTTTCATCAGGAGTAGCACCAACAAGGTCTTCTGATCGTTGCCATGAGAGCCAGAAATCTCTATTGCAGAACTTTGCAGGTAACTTTGTGTATCAGATAAGAAACTTTTCTCAAACTCAGGCTTGGTCTGGATAGTCATTTCACCATGTTTCAATTTAGAAACTGTATTTCTATGTTTAATCTTTTCAAAGTTTAGAAAGTACATCATCGCTCAGTAATGTTTTGTCATCTGGATGTAGAATCTGACTCTGTCCCACAGAATTATATCAAAGGTGGATCCCTTCAATGCGGTTTCGTTTTGAAGGTGGGCTTTATTCAAAAACTCTTACAGTTAATTAGTTAATTCCTTTCAACATGGGCCTGAATGGAAGCAAATTGTTGCTCTCGTAACAATAAGTTTCTGTATAGGTCAATTTACAAGCCATTGTTATGGTGGAAACTTTTTTACATAATATGCCAAAAGTTCTATAACTTGAAACCCTAAACCCTAATTGCTTGTTTTTTCTTTATTTAAAATGGCATACCAAATGCATTTCAATACATCTTGAACTAACTTGTGTTCTTATAGGTCGAGTTAGAGGTTGATGAAGCTCGGGTTTTGGATACTGATGCACTAAATCAAATTGTGGTTATCTCAAGAGCAACACCAGGATTAGGTGGAGGGCATGTTATCACAAAGGTAAGTCATACTTTCATAAAATGACTGAAGGCACATATAGTGATGTATGCCAAGTTAAATTTAATATTAGTATATTGGTAGATAATCCAACATTAATATTGTTAGGAAGTCACGTCTATATGCACGGACTACAATCAAACAACAAGCGAGAAAGGAAGAACACAACAATAAAAATACACACATAAACACAAGGATGTACGACATTCGACCATAATGGTTTACGTCCTTGATGTAGAGAGAGATATTTCATTGTACGATGAGTGGTACAAGTGTAAAACCCAAAATCATAGAGCCGCCGACATTGTTCTCTCTAACAAAGGTATTAAGAGTTAAAAGAATCAAGAAGACGTGATAGTAACTGCATGCACACATGCTAGCTAAAAATGGAATACATGCTGCATTAACTTATACAGCATCCTGGTCCTGTTTCTTTTATATACCATTCCAAAAGTTTCTTTTCTTTTTGCAGATCAGTATGCTTATCCCACATGAGATGGAGAATGTATTCCTTCCACCAAATATTGGAGCAATTAGAGACATACGTATTGCACCTTATGGCGCAATCCTTCCTGGTAGACTTGCACTTTTGGCCTCATTGGGCAAGAAATTATCTTTATTCAGGTGTCTTTGCTTATTTGAATTGGTTATTTATGGTTTTTTTATACTTGTAGCTGAAGTGCTGATACATTGTCATATTCTCTTTTTCCAGCATGGAAAGCAACAATATTGTTCTCAAGTATGACTTGCCGGTATATTGTTTAGCCTTCATAATTCCATTGCTCATAATGTGAACTCTTTTCTGTTTTTTGTTCCATAGTAACATCAATACTATACTCACATAGTGGCATTTTAACATAGTTGTTGTCGTCAGTAATGTCACGACCAAGGTTCTAAATGACGATTTTGTGTCGGACTTTGGTTTGACAAAAATAATCGAATATCAGTGGAAATGTTGGTAGAAATACAGTAAATTTACAAAAGTCCATGGAAATAGTAAAAAAAACTTTGAATTTTAATTTGAAACTTTAGGATAAGTTAAATTAAGCAATAGTCTATATTTAAGACTACTTAGATCAATTTTCTAAACATATATCATATTGAAATACACTATATGGATTTAATACAAATATCTCGAAGCATAAATAATACGTAAAAATGTTTAATAAATGTTTATAAACAAAAGTGCTAATAAAAGTTATCTCATATATGCTTAATATCAAAAAGATACCTTGGTTCATCAAAATCTTTTTGTTGTTCAGCTATGTCGCGGTCACGATGAATTTATTATTGAATTTGGGATCTTTTCTACAACATGTAGTTGTTTCAAGACATATATGTCTATAATATGTTTGGTATTCTATAATATAATAGTAATAATTTGACATTGGCAGTTGAATCAGGAACTTCATTAGTGGATATTGTGGAATAAATACTTGTTGAGGCTTTTAAGGGATGTACTCTTGACTTAGAGGACTTTGATGACGTTGCTGCTCATATTCTGTTTATGGTGGTGTATAGTTGAATATAGAGTTCATATCACATTTACTTTGTTGGTTTGAGACATAGGAAGATGAAGTTCTTGTTCATTTACTTCAAAAGTATAATCTGATTGTCCATAAGAACAATCTCCAAAAGAATTGTAGTCATAATGGTCTGTAGGATTATGTATATTTGAAGAGTCAAGTGATTCTAATAAATTTTTTCTAATATGATTGCTCTAAAAATTTGAATCTTTTGCTGCATCGTCATGAGGTTTTCCTTTATAATGATAAAACGATAGATCTTGATGGTTGTCGGATCTTCATAGTCAAATGAAGGACGGAGGTAATCATGTGAAGCATTGTTTGACGTGTCAATTTGCCAAAGGACACTCCCAAAGTATAGGACTTTATTGACCACGCCCCATTCCTGACGATCTATGGGAAGATCTTTCTATTGACTATGTTGGAACTACCTTTTACTCAACGTGGCATGAATGTTATTTTTGTGGTTGTGGATTGATTCTTAAAAATGGAACACTTCATTCCATGTAAAAGGACAATGGATGCCACTAATATTGTGAATCTCTTTTTCTGGAAAGTAGTTCGACTACATGGTGTACAAAAATCTATCACATCTAACGAGTTACGAAGTTTCTATATCATTTCTAGTAGGCCTTATGGAGTCGTTTTGACACTGCCTTAAATTACAGTAGCATCAGTCGTTTGCAAATCGATGGATAGATTGAGGTGGTAAACCAAACTCTTGGTAACATTCTTAGGTGCAGTAGTGGCGAGCGACCCAAACAATGGGATGTAGCATTGGCGTAAGCAAAGTTTGCTTACAATAGCATGACTAGTTGATTGACAAGAAGATCTCCATTTGCCGTAGTTTATAGCAAGACACCAAGTCATACTTTTGATCTAGTGCCACTTCCAAAACTCCCTAGTATGATTATTAACACTAAGCATATGGTGGAGTGCATGAAGGCTATACATGCTGAGGTAAAGCAAAGGTTAGAAGAATCTAATCCAAAGTACAAGGAGGCCGTTGATAAGCATCGTTGAGTCAAAATATTTGAGGAAGGAGACATGGTAATAGTGTATTTACGTAAAGAATGACTTCTAGTAGGAAACCACCACAAGTTGCAGATGAAGTATGGTCCTTATCGAATTTTAAAGAAAATCAATGATGATGCCTACGTTGTTGATCTCCTCGATGACATGGTAATTTCCCCAATGTCTAACGTTGCTGACTTATATGAGCACTACCCATCGTTGGCCATTGTTGGCTTAGATGTGAACTTGAGGATGAGTTCTTTTGAAGAGGAGGTGACTAATGCTGGGACGTAAATCATGGGTTGCATGTGCTATGCATGTATAAGCTTACAAGGATGTAAATGTTGGGTTGCATGTGCCATGTGTGCATGAGTTCATGTGGACATAAATCTCGGGTTGCATGTGCCATCCATATATGAGTTTGTGTGTTGCATGGTGAACCCATCATTATGTTCATTATCTTGAGTTTATTTACGATCAAGTTTAAATAGGATTAGCAGTAGTTATTTCAAAGTGTTTGAATTTTAAATATTAGTTTAAGCATGAGTTCTTGTGGACGTAAATCTTTGGTTGCATGTGCCATGCATATATGAGCTTGCGTGTTGCATGGTGAACCCATCGTTATGTTCATTATCTTGAGTTTATTTAAGATCAAGTTTGAATAGGATTAGGAGTAGTTATTTCAAAGTGTTTGAATTTTAAATATTAGTTTAAGTTTGAATAAGATTAAAAGTAGTTGTTATCTTTTGTTTTGGAATTATAAAAACTCATGTAATTCTTGGGTTGTAGCATTCATTCAATTACCAATAAAATTTGTCTAGTTTCCCGACATTTTTCATGGATTCAAAGATACTTTGGTGGCTTCCAAGAGTTACAGGACCTAAGGCTTTGGATTTGACCTGGCTGCATTGTTAGCTTTGACACAACGAGGATACGATCTTTTGCTGCTACATTAGTAGTTTATATGTTTTACAAAATATTTTACGTATACATTTTTGGTAGATGTTTTAGTGTTATATGGGTTATTGGATACTTCTCTCTTTATATATGTAATTCTTATCATCAATAGGGAATGATTCTCATTTTACTCTCTAACATGGTACCAAAGAAAGGTTTTAAAACTTAAAAAAGAAAGGAGAGAAAAACCCTTACTGTTGCCTTTAGGCTTCTTCAGGCCTGTCAACATGAACTAGGCTATTGAAGAATTTTCTACCTTTATTTGTGTGTGGATTTGTACTATCCACATCTCTCTTGTGCCTTAGATCGTGATTGTGTGTTTGGAAAGTTGATTATACTGATTTATTATCATTTGTTTACAAGTTTGATTTGTTTGTGCCATTTTTTTTTCCTGCTTTCTATTTTACCATGTTCACTACTTTTTTAGCGATCTATTGCTCATTCTTCCTTATCTTGAGATGTTCTAGTGAAAAATTTGAGCAATATGTCTATTAGACTTAATAAACAAAATTATCTTCTATGATCTCAAGCCTTTGAAACTTTTCTTGACGTTCATAGGAAGATCCAATATTTTACTCATGATCCTTCGATGTCAAGGATGTCGCTTATGAGGATTAGTTTGCTAATGATTGCGTAGTGATTTCTTGACTTGTGAATAACATGGAGGAGAGCATTTCTAGAGGCATCATAATGTTTTAGTCTGTTAAAAAGAGTCGAAACACCTTGAAGAACGCCTATGGCCATTAGAATATTTGATTTATGAGTAGATTTTTACCTTTGGTCACGTCAATCATTCGGTATAGGATTACTTCACTAGTCTTCGTGCACTTCTGGATGTGTTAGAGATTTATCAATCCTTTGCATCTTGATATCTCCGGTATGCGAGAATATCGTAAGGAGCTTGTTATTCCTGTCTTTCTGTCTGACATTCTAGCCTCAACTCAGAGTTTGGTATATAGATACGGGGATAGATCCTTAGTGTTAAGTCAATTCCATCCCTACAGTCTGTCATTTTTAGAGTACTGTAGATATCTACTGCTACACCAACTATTGTTCCTTATCAGTTTATGATGGCAGTCCCTTTTCGTGGTCATCGATGAGGTCATGGTGGTTGTTCTGCAAGGGGAGGACAATATTGTTGTGCATATCATGACAAGTTTGGTCACAAATCTGATAAGTGTTGAGAGAAGTTTGGCAAGTCACTATGGACATCTTTTGCTCATACCACTACAGTGATATCTTCCACTATGCCATCCGTTGATCATTCATTCTCAAACACGTCTGTGGATCCACCTAACTTAAATCTTGATGTTTCTATTGCACTACGAAAAGATAAACGTTCCATCATAGCTCGTTCTATTTCCTACTTTGTTACCTACGATCATCTTTTTTTTTTTTTTTGTAGTTTTGTCTTGTCCATTTCCTTTTGAGTATATTCCTAGGAATTATTAAGAAGTACTTCTCGTTTCTCATTGGAAGGCAGTTATGGATAAAGAAATGGAAGTTTTGGTGTCTTGTAGTACTTGAGATTTGATTGCTCGTCTTGCAGAAACCAACATAGTTACTTGCAGATGGGTCTTCATTATCAAAAACAAGTCAGATGGATTTGTTGATAGGTACAGGCTTTGCTTGATTGCTTGTGGTTTTACACAGATATATGGAATTTTGACTATATCGAGGCATTTTCACCAATGGCTCGTTTAAACACTATATGGGTTTTGCTGTCTATAGCCATAAATTATTTATGGGAGCTTTGCTAGCTTGATATCAAGAATGTCTTCCATTATGGTGATTTATCTCATTAGGTGCTTATGCAGTAATCTTTAGGATAGGTTGCTCAGGGAAAGGATTGTGTGTATTACTCAGGAAGACCATCTATAGTCTCAAATAAAGTCCATGAGCATAGTTTGAGAAATTAAGTAAGGTTGTCACTGGTAGTGGTTTTCATATATGTGTTGTGAATCATTCCGTTTTTATTAGGAGGACCACCAAGGACTGTATTATTTTAGTAGTATATGTTGATGACATCTTGTTGAGTAGTAGTGACTCAGTAAGGATCAATGAGACTAAGGAGTATTTGAAGATATATTTTGTTATCAATGATATAGGAAAGCCTAGGTATTTTCTAAACATTGAGTTTGCCTATGTCAGAGACAGGATGACATTGTGTAAGTATGTACTAGATTTTATTCAAGAAACTGGGTTTATGATTTGTAAACCTGAGAGTACTCCTATAGATCAGAGTCTTACCTTTTGGGACAGTTCTTTTAAGCTTCTTGAGGACGTTGGTCGATACAGACTTCTAAGCTTGAGAGTCCTACCTTCTGGGATTATTACTTGTTTAGATATTTCATATGTTATGGGACTACTCAGTTAGTTTATGCATGAACCTAGGTTGGTTAATTGGTAGGGAGCACTACGAGTTCTAGTTATGAAGGAGATAGAGAAGATAGGAAGTCTATATCAGGTTATTGTACATATGTTTGGAGCAATCTTGTTGCTTAGCGAAGCAAGAAACAAAACGTTGTGTCCCAATTCAGTGTTGAAATTGAGTATCGTTCCACAACACAGACAATATGTGAGATGATGTGGCTTTGGCCTTTATTCATAGAGCTTGGTTTTTCTGTAAATGCTCTTATAGCTATGCATTGTGATAATCAAGTTGTTATATTCATTGCAAATAATCTAATTTTTCATGAACGTATAAAGCATATTGAGGTAGATTGTTACTACGTACATGACACGGTGATGAGAGGAATCATTTCTACCTTTTACACTTAATTTTCAGAACAGTTAACTAATATATTTGCCAAAGGACTAGGTGTTAGTGTGTTTAGTTCCATTTGTAACAAGCTGAGCTTGATTGATATCTATGCTCCAGCTTGAAGGAGAGTGTTAGATGTTTTAGTGTCATATAGATTATTGGATATCCATATATTGGATACTCCTCTATATATAATATGTTACTCTCATCATCAATCAGGAATGACTCATTTTACTCTCTAACAATTTCTAAACTGGTATGTTTTAGCTGAGGTAGAGCTGTTTATAATTCAAAAGAAAATTCGGGTAACTTGGCAAAAAGCCAAAACCAAGGAAGAATTTGAAAATAAATTCGCCAGTATACAAATTGCAAATATCAATAGGTCTGAATTGTAAGAATTTGAAATGGCAAGGTTTTTTTGCTAAACCATGGGATTACGTGGTTTAAGCAGTAGCTGGGCATTTACTGATTTGCACACTAATAATCCAGGCTGAGTTATAAGAAATTGAGAGTTTGGATTGGTGAGCTTTTTTTTGGTTAAACACAAGGCTACAATAATGGGGAAGAGTGAGTGTTTTTCTAAGCATTTTTTCTCTCCTGATATAGAAGGAGAATACAAAGTGAGCGAGTCATTTGCCTTGCAACTCAAACCAGCCACTACAATGGAAGGAAATTATCGTGCAGTGGCTTGATGAGGTGGAGGTTTGAAAATGCAGGTGACTGTGATGTGAAGTGTTATAATAGATTAGAGCCACTCTTACCTTCAACAAGATCTCAATAATCCTTTTTCTTGTTTTTTTTTGGGTATAAAGGTCATGTAATTTGGACTACTAGAACATCAACCTTTTTTTATCATTTTTTTTATTTTGCAAAAGTGATCCATTTTATGCTTCCAATCTTGAAAAGTTAATCACTGTGATCAAAGGAAACACAAGTTTGTGACATTGATGCATTTGTTGTAGAGCCCTGCTTGGTCATGTTCGTGGGATTTCAACAATCCAAACTTGATATATGCTGGATTACAGGTTTGCTTATGGTTAATACATTGCTCTATATTATGCTCCTCTGTTTCAATATCTTTTTATGTGTCGTAAATTAGTTTTTGCTCTTGTAGAATGGCATGATGTTGGTCTTTGATATTCGTCAAACTTCAGAGACCTTGCGTTCAAACAAGGGTTTAAGTGGGTACCCTGTTCATACTATTCATTCTCTTTCAAACAATAACGTAAACAACTCAAGGACACTCTTTACCGCTTCTTCTGTTGGTCCCTGTCTTTGGAATGGTAGTTCCACTGGAGAAAGGTGAGTTCGTGTTCACTGCCTTTTTGTTCTTTGCAAATTGTCCACCCTTGTCTGCAAGTGGAGTTGATTAATTTAACTTTTTAGCTTTGAATGCCTTTTTCTTTTAATTTTATGCTTGTACTAACTGATTCTTATGTAAATTTTTTCCCACGTCTTGTTCACATTCTACACATTTTTGTTTTACAATTTTCTTCTTCAATATCGGTCAACCTCCATTTTTGTTTTCCAGTGACATCTGTTCTTGCATGTACTCAAGTTCCAAAGCATTAAGTGTTCTCTTTCTGGTATTGCAGCAGTTCTTTGCCTAGTCTCATGCAAGCTCTCTTCTTTCCATTAACAGTTAGACTTACAATCACAAAAAACTTCATTGGTTTTCAAATTTTGGCCATTTTTTTTGTGGTTCTTTTATTCCATTGATCTGTTTATACATCATAAAACACAGAACCTCATAATCCTTCTTTTTTTCTTCTTTATTCTCTTAAAAAATAAAAGTCCATGTTTTTGTACATTGTCACAAGCAATGTGACTGTTTCCTGCCACCTTGACTTTATTGGCCTTTCTGCTTTATTAGATCCACCTTGGCATCAAGCTGGTCATCATTCTCTGATTCACATACTTATTGTAGATTTCTCCTACCTTTTTTAAAATTTCATTATTCTCTATCATATTCTATTAAAAAATGTTGGTAACATGCTTCTGTAAATTATTTTTTTTTTTCGCTAAGGCTGTTTTAACTGTTGTTGCTAATTAAAGCTGTATCTGTATTGTCTCTCCTTTTAATAATGTTAATCCAGTTGGTGTGGATTATCCTATAAATATCAAGTACGTTAAGAATGGCTTTTTAATTTCACAGACAAGGTTTTCTTGTTGTAAGGCATCGAAATGAGGTCATTGTTAATGACACGACTCTCACATAGCTTTGTTGCAGCCCATTCTTGATCCCTGAATTGGAGAGGCATGGTGTTTGCATATCACTCGCGTCTGGCAGAACAGGTGATGACGTGGTTGCTACTTTTCGCCCTAAAGTCGAGATCTCCAGCGAAAATCCAACTTCACAATCATCACAATCGCATTCTCCTATTGTTACTGGACCTGGTAAAGTCGGTTCCCATCTTTTATTACGGAGATCTATGGATAACTGTTACCATAAGTATCAATCTACTGCTGGTAGCGTAAGTGAATTAAGAATGTCAAGATCTGTGATCATACCAATGGAGGGTAATAATCTGTTTGCATGTGGAGATGAGGTGTTTAGAGGCGTGTGCTTACATTACATGCCATCTCTTCAAGTTGTTCGTCGGTTAAAACCACACCAGCATCCCATACTTGACGTCAAGTATTCACGCTCTACGGGCCCTGGCATGCTCACCTGCATTAGCAAGAACAAGCTGCAGCTTTTTGCTTGCTCAGAATTCTAACCTTCAATTCTTTCTAAAGCACAAAAAGGAATGCCTCTGTTTCTGCTGGAGGCCCCGTTTTTCCCCCTTGTAGCTGACGCAGATTTGCTTATTCCTTTCTTGCATAAGGTTCTTCCATACATCTACCGTCTGCAGAATACATCGGGGGGTCCTCTTTTCTGTAAAATATGGATGGTAAATCTATCTCTTACTTTTTGTGTATGCCGTTTTTTTGGGATGTAGGTGGTGTGCAGCAAAGCACACTGCTGTTATACTCTTATGTTCTATCTCAAGAAAAATAATGCTGTCGCTACAAATCTTTGGATGCATTTACTTATTATCTCGTGCGACAATAATGTTAATAAGACATTGAGTCAAAGATTAGTATAGATTTTAAAAAACAAGATCACGAGTAGCAGTCGAGCAAAGTACATCTTCCTTAAAAGCCGTCGTTTCAAGCTGTCTTTGCCACGCAGAGAGACATTTGCATGCCAACAATGGTACGAGTCTAGATTTGTCAGTTAAGTCTTGTACTCTCGTTATGCTCTATTAAAATTCCTGATCACATGTCAATTATTAACGATGCTGTGAAAGGATCAAGTTCAGGTTGACATAGATAATCGTCACAAACCCTCTTTATATGGCTTTCCAGAACATTGTGCCGTCTTCCACCGTACTGTTATGCTGTTATTCTCCCCCTATGGGCTATGACGTCTCTGCGGAACGTCTGAACACCCTTGTGTTTTGCATTATAGTTTTTTTTTTTTGGAATCAATAAATTACTATTAAATATTTCAAACTACCGTCAAGAGTTAAAAAATGTCTAACAATATACTAAGTCTCAATCAAAAAAACATATGATATATGACCAATGTTATCACAAAATGATAGTAATACTTCTACAAAAATTAATGCGTAAAACTAGTGATTAACAGGTCATTAATCACTTGACAACATGGTCCCCTGCACAACTTGGTATATGGGAGATCGAATATGAAGGAGGCAGAAAACATCTAGACATCTCAATAGAAGAAGCGATATTTTGGATCGCTGTTTGCACCTGCTCCATGTCCGAAGATTGTTATATATTTGTAACAGAATACATGATTTCTTCTTTTTCAAAGCCTGTATTTAAATTTTCTATCTAATAATACATTAGAGAAGTAATATCGTTGATAATCAAACAAAAAGTTTTACTGTTCCTTCTGAAAATTCTATTATTACGCTCATTCCATATTGTCTAAAGTACTGCTTGAATCAAAATATACCATTCGGACATAGTGAGATTAAATTTTAGTATATGTGGGAAATTAACAAGTCTCCTATCTAGAAAATTTAGAATACATAGAGAAGGATACGAAGAAATTCCAAATAACAATTATAAAGGAACAATGTATGAATAAATGTATGTTTGTTTCACAATGCATCTTACAAAAAACACATACATTAGAACCCCTCCATCCTATCTTACACAAATTAACTTTAGTAAGAACTTTGTTAAAAAAAACGAGCCATGAGAATAGTTTTATCTTTAAAGGTACTCAACTTTACCAAATTTTTGAATAGAATGTGAAACTGAGACCTCCATCATTTAAAACTTTATAACAAGAATTCATTGTAAAAATTCTTTCAGAAGCTGGATTCCAAATCAAATTATCACTACCAAGCATTAAAGATATATCATTCAATAATTCAGCTAACAAGTCTATCGACTTTGAATATAGAAGATGTTGCCATTTAATACATTGGGAAAATGAAATGAGCAAAGCAGTTAGGGCATTCTTTCGTTACTAGAATGATTTTTTTTATGGTCTCTGTAACACCCGTAAAAATTCATTTTTTGTAATTATTTACATTTTATTAATTTATTCCTGGATGAGTGTTACTGTTCCAAGGCCCGTTGTGTGGTTTTGTGCTTTTGGGCTTGGACCTCGTGGGTCGGCTTCTATTTGCGTGTCCCTGTGCATTGTGGCACTATACGCGTGGGGCCCGAATGTGGGTCCGTGTGGGGCCCAGGTGTGAGGTCCGTGTGGGGCCCACGTTCGTGGGCCGCTCCTTGTGGCTGGTGGTTGGACGGTGTGGTTGGTTGCTCGTGCGGTGTGCCAGTGGCTGAGACGTGCAGGTGAGCACGCTCCTAGCTACTGCGGGCATAGGCTTTATAAGCTGTACCGCACTCCTCCGTCGCTCATCGCCGTCTTCCCCTTCTTCCTTCTTCTTTTTCCCCTCCTTCTCGACGCACGCATTCCCCACCTTCCTTTCCCTTCCTTTCCTTCCCACTCCTCCTTCCTCTTTTCCCCTCTTCTTCCCCTTCCACCGGCATCCCCTATTTTCGTCTTCCCACACGTCGACAGAGAGAGAGAGAGGGAGCGCAGCGGAGGGCTATGGCGGCTTGGGGGTGGTGCGTGGAGCTTGCGTGGAGTACTCCCGTGGCCATGGTTGCGTCGGAGTTCGTCGGAGTCAGTCGGAAATCGTCGGAGCTCGTTTTGAGGTACGCACCTCTACCTCATGTAATAGAGAGCATGAAGATGGTAAAAATTGATAAGGTTGCATGAAATCTAGGTAAATTTACATTCCTAGAATTTATTGTGATTTTATGAGAATTTATGGTGAAGATATGGACATTTATGGCGGTTGGTGTGTTTTGGGTCATTTCAACCCTTATGATTTTATATCTTGATGCATGGTGAATGGATTTTGGTTTTGTTCGTTGCGATTTGGAGTAGACTCGATGGTCTACATCTTATGTTTTATGTAAGATTTTTGGTGCTTGTTTAGCAGATCCGATCAGAGGTCACAGTTGGGGCGATTTCGGACTATAGGGTTTGGACTGTTTTCTATTTTTCGCAGAATTCGGCATACCAAATCATTTCGGTATGCCGTTTTTCTGTTAGATTAGGTCCTTTGGTTGAAATTTGGTAGTCCGATTTTGGACGATCGTCCAAATCAGGAGATTTCGGTCGACCAAATCAGTTTCGGTGTACTGAATTTGGCTTGAGTGTTGACCGTTGACCTGATTCGGTCGACCGATCCAGATCGATCTACCGAACCAGGGATTTTTGGCGTAGCGGACCTGTTTTTCGGCGTGTCGATTCTGAGCCCAAATATGTTTATAAAAAATATGTTTTCCAAGGACTTTTTGGATTGCTGTGTTTTGCCCCATTGAGGGGAATTGTGGGTCGTCAGAGGTGGTCCCCTGGGACACCTGATGCGCTATCTTGCCGAGGTTTTGGAAGAATTTTTAAAGATATGAAAATGATTTTGGAATTAAATTTCAAGAAAATAGTTGGCTTGTTTTCGAAAATGTTTTCCTAGTTTTTTGTGTGCGGGCTGAGGCAGTGTGGGACCGTGTCGTTGGGACCAAGGAATGTGACAACATTCTCGGGTGGTCGGGCGTGACTCCCTGATTGAGGTCGAGGGCCAAGATACCTACGGCTGAGAGGAGTCGGGTCTTGGAGGTATGAGACTCCTTGACTGTCGTCTCAAGGCTAGGGTTGTGGTCCACGGGTTGAGGTGTCTTGTGGCATGACGACGAGGTATGATACTCTTGCAGTCGCTGTGAGTACTGAGGCTCAAGTGTCGTCGGGTGTGAAGGTATGACACTCCCTCCTGATCACTGTGTGCGGAGGACGTTGTGAGGAGGCGTACCTTGTGGTGGCCAGTGCGGGTGGGACACGTGCCCCGTAGCTGGTAGCATCCTGAGAGATAGGACAACCTTCCCAAGGAGGGGTTGGCTTTGTAAGGGTTTTCTAGGTGGGAGAATCGCGAAGATGACGCGGCTCCTGCACAGGCTAGCATGTCGTGGCAGTGCAGATGCTGTTGGTTGCTCTTCGATGAGCTGCTTGTGGCCAGAGTTTGGTTGCCTAGCGTCGGACTTCCCGACTCACTATGTGTGGTTTTGGCTATTGAGGGCCTTTGCTTGTAGTTTTGGAAAAGTAGAGCTCTGGTTGTGGTTTTGGCCGGTGTGGGCCTGTTTTGTGAGGTTTTGAGAAAATAGTTTGTGAAATGAATTTAAAAGGAAAATTAATTATAGTTTTGTTTTCCGTGGTTTTCCTTGGGGGTGCGTACTGGGTGACTTCTATCATTCATACGTTTTTTCTCATGTTTTTGGTTTGCAAGTGCAAGCATGTAGAGAGTTAGTGTAGTGCATATAGTTTGGAGTCTCCTAGCAACACACACAGGTTCCTAGTAGTTAGATATTTACTATTTGGTTTTAATTTTCCTGTAATTTAATTGTTTTAAATTATTATGGAAAATTAGAGACGTGACAATCTCCCTTAGAAGTATTTGTCTGATGGCTGGATTGGTCCAGTCTTTTTGTTTCTCGCAGTAGCAACTCACTCCTGGGTCGCCACTATGGTTGAAGCCTTTGTTTGCTGCACACAAGCAGTTTATTGATGATATCTTGACCTTTTCTATTTATATATATATATATTGTCTTAACTTATGAAATGTGTGAGTAAATATTGTATAAGTATTTCCTCACATGTATCTTTATGATTGATTATATTGTTTTGAAGTTGGCATCTTTACCACAGTACAAAAGTTATATAAGTTTGGAAATTCACATATAATCCTTATGCATTTTTTTCAAAATAGTCCCTCATGCTTAAAATTTTTTGTGTACCTTCAAATTCCAATAAACTTTCAAAGCACCATTGCGTCCCACTTCATTTATGGTTTTATTTGATTTCACCAAAATATCTTTAGGTAGCGTTTGATATGTTAGACTAAAGATTAGAATGGACTGGAATGGAATGAGAGAATTCCATTTCAATGTTTGGTATAAAAATATATTTAGAATTGACATCAGAATAAAATTCTCTGAGGAATCAAATTCCCATTGAACATAGAAATTCCATTCCTTCCCAAGAGGTAAGGAATTTGATTCCTAAGTCTATTGGAATAAAAAAAAAACACCCTCCTCTAACGCTTCCCTCGTTCGCCCCATCCCCCCTCCCTCCTCCTTACTCCACGATTCCCCAAAAGTTGAGCAATACAAGTTTCTTGAATTTAAAAGTCATCCATCATCATACTCTTCCTTTTCCATTCTTTCTTCTTCTTCTACTTCTTTTTTCTTTCCATAAATAAAACTTAACAATGACCTCACCCTTCCTCTCTTGCTCTCGCTCTTTTCTTTCCCTAGGGTTTGGCGACAGTGTCAACCAACCTATTCTCTGGGAAGTCCTCCCCTCCATCGTCGTTGTTGTTGGACAGGTACCTTTGCTCTTTCCCACCCCAAAACCTGAGAACACTACCCCTTGATTCGATTTGATCGTTTTGTGGTGTTGGTGTAGAGTTCCGAGAAGGCAAATCCCACCATACCAATCACAAATCCAACGAATCCTGCCAAAGAGACGACGACTTTGCCCTGAAAGAGTGCGAATTTTCGAAGTGGGTAGATGATAGAGGAGAGGAGGAGGAGATGGAGCATTTTGGTAAAATCATAGAGAAAGAAGTTGAAAGTTTAGATTCATTCCATTTCATTTCATACTTAATACCGAAATGAAATAAAATTATTATTTCATTCCATTTCATTTATTCCATTCCAAATTCTATTTTAAATTTCATTTCATTTCTATTTGTTTTCATTTAACTGTAACAAACGCAATATTAGTACTTCCAAATCATCCCTTGTATTCTCAAATAAGAGCTTTAATTAAATGACTCATTTCCAATTCACATATACCTTGGATCCTGTCTGCATCTGTGTTTTTGTAGCATATAATAGGGCTTAACTATTCAGTCATCATTAATCATTCGACAACCAATTATTGTGATCCGCTTTCCATTCCAAGACGATGTCCAAGATGAACTGCTTGGAAGTGTGCAGACGGGTCCTGAATTTTTCTCAATCAATTTCCAATTACATCCGGGACCTGGATTTGTCATTCTGGGGCCTATGAACCGTGTGGACCCTGAACTTGTAAAGTACCAGTGTACCATGAACGTATCCCTGAACCATTCCTTTGTCTATGGAGTCTTCATTTCAATCTGAACTTTGGTCCTGATTAAGCATCCTAATCGTAATATAATATCATTGACTGAATGAACAAAGAGAATCATCAGTTACGAAGTACGCTGGCAAAGCATTCAGTACATTGTCGTAGAGACGTATCATGTTCACGGGTCTACAGTCTACAAAGCCCAATTGGAGATTTAGTGGCAGACCTTTAGGCTATCAGATCTCATGCTAGGGCTGTCAGTTCTTGGACATATCTATTGTCTGTGCGGTGTGCGATGGTGCAACAAAAATAGTTGATTCCCGTGCATTAAAAATGTTACCCTGCATTGAAACAAGCAAGAATACCCGTTTCCCTCTCAGAACATTGGATAACGCCATTTTGGTCACAGGATATTGTTTTTTCCGCTATCGTGCATTTGTAACTACTAATAAAACTACCATTTTTTTGATCGGTGGTTTTCAGTTTTTTCTTCCTTTTTTAGTTGCTAATTTAATTAATATTCAAGATTTTTATATTTGTTGAGAGAGAGAGAGAGAGAGATAGATAGATTAAAAAAGAAGAAGAAGGGAGAAAGAGACATTATATATATATATATATATATATATATATATATATATATAT
>JAMKQA010020048.1:0-40737 GCA_024699735.1 Posidonia australis
AAAGACCCAAGATAATAAGCTCCTTGATGCTTTGGAAGGGCTGAGAATATCTCTGGATGCAAGGAAAAGCTTGAGAGCTCAAATGGATAGTTGCAGAATTCTGGAGAAGGCTGGCTGTAGCTGTGTGTGTCTATCCCCAAATGACTGCCTATAGGGGTCTATATATAGGGATTTTTCAAGGGTAACTCCTAGGAAAGCAAGGAGCCTCGTAGACGAAAAGCTTGGAAGATTCCATGGCATATTCGTTGGTAGAGGTAACAGCCATGGGAGGTGGAAAGCCAGCAGCCAGCAGCCTGAGAAATGGTTGGGTGCCTGGTATGTGCGCCAGTTATGTGTGCCACTTAAGTATACTAGGTAGGTGTGCCAGCTAGGTGCTCTCCCCTATTTGTCTAGATTTCTAATTGGGCTGTGGGCCTGCTATGGGTTTAGGATTGGTTTAACTAAATAGGTTTCAAGGGTTAGTCACATCCAAAGCAACATCTGGAAAGTTCATCTATGAGTCACCTCAAAATCGGGGTGTCTACAATGGTCAAATAAACCATCACATCAAAAAAGGATGCAAGGAATATTCTTTCAAGCTTACATAGGATTGGTTTAACTAAATAGGTTACAAGAATTGAATGTTCTAGTATCTCCATTGTTTCAATATCGATTACTTTAGAGCATAACTCTTTAAAAAAAAGTGCAGAACTCATTCAAAACAAGGCAAACAGACTTTGGAAGAAAACTTCTTATCGCTAAAGAAAGGTGGTGTTGCATTAAAATATGACAATCATGACTCTTCAATCCCACGATTTTTCGCTATTTAACTTGATCTCGTTGTGAAAAGTTAGAAGAGAATCCATATGGAAGTTTCAAATTCTTCAAGACTATAAGAAATCTTTCTTTCTCTTGATTGGTCATGTGATAACATGCATGAGGCAATAGATATTTCCCTAAAGTCTCTATAGGTTGTGGCTGTAAGAGATGTCTTATCCCCATATCCAACAAATCCTTACGGGCATTCAAGTTGTCTTTCTTTCCTTCTTTCTCCAATAGAGTATTTAATAAATTATCACACACATTCTTTTCAATGTGCATGACATCTAAATTGTGACACACCAACATTGTCTTCCAATATGGGAGGTCAAAAAATATGCATAACTTATTCCACTCATCAAGTAAAGGTTGCTCATGTTCTTGGGTACTTCTAGATGCACTTTTGGGTTTCTTCCCAAAGCATATATTGGCACAACCATCTCATTGGTGAAGTATGTCCTCCCTAGAAAATGGACAAGGTACTACAGAGTGCTCCTCCTTACCAACAAAGTGATTTGTATCTTCCCTCCATGAGTGATCAGGTAACAAGAAACGATGATGTCTAAGATAGACACACTTACGACTATGTGTATAGTAATAGGATCCATGTTTAACATGACAATTAGGACATGCTATGTATCCTTTGGAACTCCACCCTGATAGCATCCTATAGGCGGAAAAGTCACTAATAGTCCACATCAAAGCTGCACGCATTTTAAATGTTTCTCCAGTACTTACATCATATGTCAACACCATCGGTCTATATAGTCTTCAACTCATCAATCAATGGCTGAAGGTACACATCAATGTTGTTACTAGGTGACTTGGGACCATCAATCAGCAAAGACATCATGAAGTAGGAATGTTTCATTGACAACCACAATGGAAAACTGTATAGAATTAGAATCATAGGCCATATATTTGGATTATTATCCGTTGTTACGATCCAAGAACAGAATTCATAAGATGCAAGACCAAGCTTCACACTATGAGGTTCAATGCTGAATGAGGGGTGCATTTGATCAAAATGTTTCCAAACCTAGCCATCTCTTCGATAGCATAATTTTCCTTCTTCTCTAGGACCTATGTGATGCCATTTCATCATATATGCTGTCTTAGCAAACATAAATAATCTATGTAGTCTGGGAATTATTGAAAAGTTACAGAACTTTAACAAGAACTTTTTCCTTTCCTTCACAATTGCTCTGTCTTCTTCCATCTAGAAGAATTACAAGAAGGGCATTGTTGTAGTGTTTCATTTTTTGTACCTGTAGACACCTCATTTTGGCAGCCACTCGCAGCAGATTTTTCTGGAAGAGCGTGCTTCAGCAGCAACGAGACACTTCACCCCTTTCAAATCCCTTTTTTACACCTAAACCAACCCACAAACCCTAAAACACCAAGCCCAACACCAGAATCCGACCCATGTGCTCTGTGCCAGTGGGATGTGTGGCCTGATTGCACGACCTAATCGCGCGATGTGGATGCGCGTAAGGACCAGGGCTGTCCTGCACGAGTTGCTCGACGTGTCTCTTTCATCGTACCTTGTACGAGCATTGGTGCCGTCCATTGCTGCCTCGCGTGCCTAAAATCACTTTAGTCACCCATGCCCTGCCACAGCCATGCCCTACCACAACCCTATCTCGCCGCCCACGCCCAGCCATGCCCTACCACAACCCTATCTCGCCGCCCACGCCCAGCCATGCCCTGTCGCCCCTGCCAGCCACCTGCAACACGTCGATGACCCATGTCCTGCCTCCAACAACCCGCACACACCACCACCTCCTCCAAAATGACCTCCCCTCAGCCACGGCCATTCTCTCTTGGATCGCTGGCCCCTCTAGAACCCAACTCTGAGCTTTAGCCGTCCTTGAGCAACCTCCCTAGCCACCACTTTGGGTCAGCCATCCTTCCACATTTTTCAGCCATCCAGAACAAGCATGACGTCCTCTCTTGTCCTTGCATCCGAAGCCTTGTGTCAGAGCCCGTCCGACCTCCAACAGAGCCTCCTCTCTCGCCAAGGCACACCTCACTACGCCACTAGGCCGTTGTCGTCCATTCGTCCACTGTTGGCCGGAAACCAACCTCCAACACCCTACCAACACCACACTAGCCCCCACATTACCTCCCCAAACCTTCCACTAACATCTCCTCAGCCCTCCAGACTTGCCTCCACAATCGTCATGCGCCAGTTATCAGAGAGGCGTCGCCGCGAACCTTGCTTGAGGGGACAACCCACCTCACAGGTAAGCTTCTTCCCGTGGTTATTTATGTACCATTGCATTGTATTTTCGTTGCCTTCTCCCTATTTTTTTTACCAATTCCATGTTAAGTTACGTATTTCCTCTAGCCTCATTCATCATGCACATCATCTCCCAAACCTCCGGTGACGTTGGCACCCATCATCGGTGACGTAGGTGGGTGGAGGCATCCACTAGGCCCATCATGCATCCAAGCACATAGGAACATCCCCCAGCTTCCCTTTAAGCTCATGCATGCATAGTATTCATTTTAGAGCCATGGCATTAGGGTCGAAGCAATGAAAACCTCGCAGCTTTGTTCTGCCTCTAATGGGTGCGCCCCAATAGCGCATGTGACATGTGCGATTCTACCAGGGACAGAACAAGCTATCAGGCTGAGCTCTGGCACACCCACCTCATTTATTCCTCCACCACATATCCACGCATCCTAAGACCTAACTCATGACATATATATTTGCATCATAGAGCATCTTGGATCATCGCATGTGGGTCTGCAAGATTGACGAAGTTCGCTGCCCTGTTCTATCACTGACATGCGCTCTCTAATTACGCAGCAGATTTGCGCGGTGGACATGCGTAGGTCTGCTAGGGATAGAACAGGCAGTTGGCCTAAGCCCTTACCCACTTGCTCCATCCATTTTTACACTCCAGCACGTACACCTGCATATCGTGCATTTTTAATCTACATTAATCATGCTTGTGACTTATGCCATCATGCAAGATGCACCCCATTCATACACTCAACACTTTATATTTTGAGGACACATACACATCATTATATTTACATATCAATTATCCCTACATTCTATTCATGCACCGTGACATCCACATCATGCGTCATGACACTTTTGCATTTGGGCGATGACGATTACTATGTTGGATTCTTTTGATCAACGGTCCAGGATTCACTTAGCGTAGCTGAGCCTTTTACATTAATCTTCACCCCACTCATATCATTTGCATCAACATAATATACATACACTTAGACTTAGCAAGCATGCATGATCATTTGCATTTGGCGACACACAAACGAGCGAAAAGCCTAGAAAGATTGATTTCTCGGGCGTATGGGGGTGTTTAACACCTTCCCCATGCGTAACAGGAGTCTTTATCCTTTCTTTGGCCTGCAATGACTAATGTGTTGCATCCATTAGGTACAGAGCATGCACGTACATTCATACATGCATTTGCATTCATTTTACATTATTTTCCTTACGTTGTATCACGTCTGGTTTTCCTTAAAAGATTAGGTGGCGACTCCGTTTTGTCCTTATTGTTTCTTTTTTCGTGTTTTCTTCGATGTTTTCGAGTCGAGTGTCCTTCTTCGGATTCATAATCTTCGTTGTGACCTTTTTGGTCCTTTGCACGTTCAGTCGCTACGAAAGGTCGGTTCCGGCTTGGTCACAGTATCTTAGAATAATGCACAATCATTCTCACATGCGTGTATCTTCGTACAGTCTAATCCCAAATCTACCATCATTTTCTTGCACTTATATCAACTCTTTGGAAGAGTATTATCATTAGGCAATACATCCTTGTAAAGTTTCAACATTTGTGAAAATGACGTATCACTCATCTTATTCATTCATCTGATTTGAAAAGCTTTAACAATGAAGGAAAGCTTAGTGTACTTTTTGCATCCTCGCCACAGTGGTTTCTTTACTTCCTTTATAAGCTTTTCAAACTTTTTAGCATAATTATTCCCCCTTACATGTGTGGACCATACACATCATTTATCATCTCCTTCGTATCACATATTAATTCATTGACTATGGTCTCACTCTGTCTAGGCCTCTTTCGAAATTCACCATGATAAGTCCAAGTATTGTAGTCTATAATAAATTCCTCTTTCAAGATATGGAGTATGACAATGTCCCTCTTATGAAAGAACTTATTCTTGCACTTGCTACAAGGATAGTAGATTTATGACTCTCCATCTCTGATCTTTCGATATGTAAATTCAAGAAAACAATCAACTACAATAATAAATAGACTATTAACTTGTTCATGTCCATTCTTGTACTTATACATCTAGCTCCTATCCTTGAAGAAATCACAATCGATCTTCCTAAGGAATAGTTACAATGGGAAAAAATAAATCTCAACAAAAGTCTTATGATATAATAGGGAAAAAAATAATCTCAACACAAGTTAATCAATATAATATTGTTATTTTTTTAGAATAAAAGTTTTCAATTAAGTTTGTGATATGGCTGAACTATTAACTATTAAAAAAAATTAGTGTATGATTGAACTGAAATAGTGTCTCAAATTCAAAATTGGATGTCTTGAAAGTGGAAAGCTGACTAGAGCAAGATCAAGCATACCTTGAAAGAGACCCAAGGCCCTGGATCATTGGTTGTACCGTCGCTGGAAGCACGAGATCGCTCGCCTAACTGCTCGGAATCAGACTGAAAGTAGAAACATACAAATTTAGTTAGAGGCAAACAAATAAATGACAACAGGCATGTATGAGCACAGTAACATAGCATACAAAAGCATGCAGGCACATTAATAGCAAGCTCATAAAAGCAGGCCACAAAGCAAACCTTGTAGGCACAGTCAAAGCATGGCATATGGGCTAGGCATACACACATATATACAATGTACAAGCATATCAAGAACACCACAACAAGCATATACAAGCACAACAAAGAAAAGCAAAGCATAGCAAGGACATAGCAGAACAAAGCAAGAAAAAAAAACTACAAGCATAACATGACAAGAAGCAAGTACAAGGTAGGCAAGCATGGTTAATCAAATATCAAGCATTTTGGCTTTTAGCACAGAAAGTGGATGACAACAACTATGTTCTTGCTAACCAAACCTCAATATCGCTTGTCACCATTGACCAGACCCGCAACCCAACGATCGTGCACCCAAGTCACCTGTCGACACCCATCTCATCCAACGACCGTGACCCATCACTCACCCAACTAACCCACAATGCCCCTCCACAGTAATGCCTTGGCAAAGTCACAGTGCTCGACATGCCCCTGTCGACAGACCTAAGCCCAAGCCAGAGAGGGAGGAAGGGGGCGAGAGAGAGAGAAAGGCATAAAGAGGGAGAGTTGCTGATGATGTTGGGAGTTCCATGGTGAAGAAGAAGAAGAAGAAGAAGAAGAAGTGCAGTGGTGGTGGTAGCATTACCGAAAGGAAGAAGCTCGCGGTTGTGAGCGTTGTCGTAAGACGAGGGCAGCTAGGAAGATGAGGGTTGTGACAACTAGGAAGATGAGGGCGGTGGACGATTGTGATCTATGGATTTGGGAAATTATGAGGAAACGAGGGGGTAGTGGCATGAGAAGAGGGTTTTTTCTCGCAGTTGGAAGACAAAGGATGCGGGAGTGGTTTTGGGTGCTTTTCCTATATTAAATGTTTTGAGTATTTTCTTTTACTTAAAAAAAATCAATAGGATTAGACAATGATTGTAACCATAAGGCGTTCAAATGAATAGACGACGGTCAAGAAAAACCATAGGCTATTATTCATTTTCTACTAGTGTTGATACATATACATTAGATGTTTATAGTAATCTTAAATTTTAATATAAAAGGTATTTTTGGACTTACTTAGAAATTTGTAGAATTGAATATGGATCATATTTATTTTCTTATATATCGAGTTTTGAAGTCAGCATTAGTTCCTCCGGTTGTTACTGATTTTATGCAAAGAGTATTCTCTACTATGGAGTATCATAAAAATCCACTTGCATACGTGACAAAATGAGAGATCGGTTTATGAATGATTGTTTAGTTGTTTATATTGAACGGAATACAACTGATGAGATCGAGAGTAAAATCATTATAGAACAATTTCAGAATATATGATCCTATCGTAAAACTTTATAATGTAAGTAATACTTTTATTGTTATTTATAATTTTAATATACCAAAATTTTCAACTACAGGTGGAACATACGAGCGCCTGTAGTTGAAAAACTTCGAAAAAATAGAAAACAAAACCACATACTCCTTCCCTTATATGTGAGGAAAGCATTTAGATGGAACGTATTGCAGTCGCCTATAACTGAAAACTCCTATTTTAATATAATGTATGTCTTTCTGTTTAATAATTTAATTTTCTTTTCAATCATTAAACTTTTATATGAATCACCCTTCAAAATTTTCCTAACTTCACTAATGCATGTTAAACTTTTGTATTTGGGTTTTGCTCGTTTTGCTTTCACATTTTTATCTTTGTGTCTTGTTCTTTTGTGTAACTTTTTTTTTTAAAACATAGTATTAAGGATCATAACAAGCATGAGAGAAACAATATAATTATACATAGCAAGATAAATTTATGGATAAAAATAAGTTCACTAGGAATTAGTGATTATTGTCGATACTTACATGTCATGTCAGGATCTTTTATTATTCTTTCTATACCGATTAAGACCGCCTTAATTGCTGCAAGGAAATTGAAGCTTCTATTATACCAATAGATTGTAGATTATTTGAAAAATAATGATACAGCATGAGAATAATAATAGTCGACAAAAGAAAAAAAATAAAAATAAAAAACAGGAAAAAAAACTCATAAGATCTAGCCTTTTGGATCTTTTGAAATGGACTTTACCAATACAATAATCAAATAATCGGATAATTTGTCGAACATACCCTAAAACCAAGAGATTTCCTACCTCTCCATGGCTCCACCCTTATGTCAATGTGTTGTTACGTCTGTTCCTCCATGTGATGGCATGCAAAAAGTTGCAGCACACCAAGGCGCCATATTAATATGGAAGAATCCATTAAATCAGTGACGTCTCACCGTCCATGGCAGCCGATGGGTCCAGCGTCTTAGGTGCCATGCGTCCTTCAAAAACTGCTAAAAGCCGGCAATTCCATGTGGATGGAAACAAATGGCACAACTGCACAACGATCTACTGGAAAACAACAAAGATGGCGTGGACCGAAAAGGGAGGGGAAAAAGATGGTCGAGGTTTAGATTGGATTTGTTGGATCCACGAGCTGTACGTATGGGTTTGGTTTGTTCCACATCATCGTGTATCAGCCTATCAGGTGCTGCTCTCGTGGTTGGATGTGTAACGTTAACGCCATACAAGTGAAGAAAGCTGAGAGGATGTTTTACCCTGCATGTATCGGCCCCAACTGGTTAGAGATCCTGCTGATGCCTTTCGTAGAACAAGTGGGCAAGACATGAATACATGATGTAGCCCAGGGCTTTGTATTTTTGCTGAGCTTTCAGTTTTTGTATGAGAAGAATCTTGAACATTTATACATGGATCTATTAGTCATAGATGCTAATTATTATGTGGTATTGAACTAACTTAAGTAGTTAATTAAGTTGATTCAAATTCAGGTGTTAACAACTGTATTATCTATTGGAAGAAGAAATTTACTCTCACACATGCACCAATTGTACATGTGCACGTATTGTACTATTGATATATAATATAGACACTTGTATCGTACGTTACTAATATGCTCCTGCAAACCCATAGTATTTGGAAGGACATAGAGTTTGAATCGAAGAGCTGAAAACCTAGTATGAGGGAGACTTTTGGTAAGATGTCTGCAACCTAATCAGTAGTGGGTAGATATTTGACATCAAGTTGCTTAGAGTTCATTATGTCACGAACAAAGTGAACGTTAATTTCAACATGCTTGGTGCAAGAGTGGAAAATCGTATTTGTTGAGAGATATGTGGCACCAATGTTGTCACAACGTAGTGTGGGTTTTTGATATAGTGTTAGATGAAGTTCTTGAAGTAATGATTTTATCCAAAGAAGTTCAGCTATAGTATTGGCCATAGCTCAATATTCGACTTCTATAGACGAGCGAGAGACTGTGTGGTATTTACGAGAGGACCATGAGATGAGATTGTCACCTAGATAAATAGCAAACCCACTGGTGGACTTGCAATCATCTCAGCAGCCAGCCCAATCTACATCAGAGTAGCTGACAAATGACATAATGGCGGGGATCGAAAGAGAAGGCCATGAGTTGGAGTGGCTTTAAGATAGCGTAAGATCCATTTGACAGCTGTCTAGTGCTCAATTGTTGGTGCGTGCATGTATTGACATGCACGAATGACAACAAAAGCAATATTTGGCTTGGTTATTGTGAGATACTATAGAACACCCATAGTTCTCTGATACAAGGATATATCAGACAGTGGTGATCCAGAGGTGGCAGTGAATTTTGTAGATGTAGACATTGGGGTATTGACTGGTTTGGAAGCATCTAGATGCAGACATTGAAATAGATCAGTAGTATACTTGTGTTGAGTGAGTAGCATACCTAATGAAGTTGATGTGGCCTCGAGACCAAGAAAATAGTGCAATTGTTCGAGATCTTTGATGGCAAACGTGGAAGAGATACCACGTATAACAGAGTGATCGAATGTGATTGGTGGAGTTTCTTGTGATTAGGATGTCATCCACATAAATGAGAATATATGTATTTGTTGAGGTAGAATGGTAGATGAAGAGAGAGAGCTATCCATCTTTGAGCCATGAAAGCCAAGTTGAACAATATAGTCAACATGTCGCCGAAACCAATTAGCTTGTGGTGCTTGTTTCAAATCGTATGAGGATTTGTGGAATCGATAGACATGATGAGGATTGTTGCTGTCAATCAATCCCAAAAGCTGCTTCATGTAAAGTTCTTCAGTGATCGTGCCATGTAGGAATGTATTTTCCACGTCAAGCCGTTGCATGGGCTAATTGAAGGATAATGCCAACAAGAGGATGAAGTGAATGTGTAACACCCGTATAATTCATTTTGTAATTATTTACATTTTATGAATTTTATTTCTAGACGGATGTTACTGTTCTGACGTCCGTTGTGTAGTTTTATGCTTTTGGGCTTGTGCCTTGTGGGCTGGCTTCTGTTTGCGTGTCCCTATGCGTGGTTTGGCACTGTGCATTGTGACACTATGCGTGTGGGGCCCTGGTGTGGGACCATATGGGGCCCAAGAGTGGGGTCCACTTGGGGCCTGCATTTGTGGGCCGATGGTTGAGGCTTGTTGTTGGCCTCGTGGTTGTGGTGGGTGGTTGGGTGCGTGTGGTGGCTGGCGAGGCTGGTTGTTGAGGGAGTGCTGGTGTGCGCGTGGCTGACTGGTTGCATGCACACGGCCACCTACTCCTTCTGCGTAACTTTTGAAGCTAGAGGCCTCCGCCATGCACGACTCAAGCCTTTTCTCTTTCCCCGTGCATTCTCTCTGTCCCGAGCACACATCTTTCCTCTCCTTCCCCCACTCATTCTCTCTCCTTCCACTCACTTCCTCCCTCCCACGTCTCTCTCTTTTTTTCTTCCTCTCTCGCTCTCTCCCCCTGTTTTCTCTTCCTCCGACCTCCTCTCTGTTAGGTGTGCTCGAGGGCTGGCGACGGTGTGCAGCGGCTCGTGGTGGTGTGTGGAGCTCGCGTGGAGCGCTCCCGTGGCCGTGGTTGCGCCGAAGCTCGCCGGAGTCGATCGGAGATAGCCAGAGCTCGTTTTGAGGTACGCATCTCCACCTCATGTAATAGAGAGTATGGAATTGGTAGAAAATGCTAGGATTGCATGGAATCTAGGTAAATTTACTTTCCTAGAATTTTATTGTGAATTATTGTGTATTTATGGCGAATTTATTGGGCATTTATGCCAGTGGTTGTGTTTTGGGTCGTTTTGACTCTTCTGTTTTTCCGATTTTATATCTTGATGCATGGTGAATGGATTTTGATTTTGTTTGTTGGGATTTGGAGTAGACTTGAGGGTCTACATCTTATGTTTTATGCAAGAATTTTAGTGTTTGTTTAGGAGGTCCGATCGGAGGTCCCAGTTGGGGTGATTTCGAACTGTAGGGTTTTGGGTCGTTTTCTAGGATCGCAGAATTCGATATACCAAATTGAAAACGGCATACCGAATCAGTGAATTTCGGTATACCGATTTCGTTCAGTATACTATTTTTCTGTCAGTTTGGTCCTTCGATTGATTCAGCCTGTCGAATCATCCTGGTCGACTGAATCAGTGGATTTTTGACATGTCGAATCAGGGCCCAAATGAGTTTATAAAAATGTGTTTTCCAAGGACTTTCTTGATTACTGTGTTTTGTCCCTGTAAGATGGGATTATGGGCCGTTAGCGATGGTCCTCTAGGACACTTGACAAGTCGTTTTGCTAAGGTTTTGGAAGAATTTTCAAAGATATGAAAATGGTTTGGAAAATGGATTTCATGGAAATAGTTGGCCTGTTTTGGAAAATGTTTTCCTAGTTTTCTGTGTGTTGGCCAAAACAATGTGGGACCGTGTCGTCGGGACTAAGGAATGTGACAACATTCTCGGGTGGTCGAGTGCGACTTCTTGGTTGAGGTCAAGGGCCAAGATACCTGAGGCTGAGGGGCGTTGGGTCCTAGAGGTATGAGATTTTTTGACTGTCGTCTCAATGCTAGGGTTGTGGTCCGCGGGTTGAGGTGTCTTGTGGCATGACAGGGAGGTATGATACTCCGACTGTCGCTGTGAGTACTGAGGCTCAGGTGTTGTTGGGTGTGGAGGTATGATACTCCCTCCTGAGCACCGTGTGTGGAGGATGCCGTGAGGAGGCGTACCTTGTGGTGGCTAGTGCAGGTGGGACACATGCCCCGTAGTTGGTAGTGTCCTGAGAGACAAGACAGCCTTCCTAGGGTGGGGTTGGCTTTTGAGGGTTCTCCTGAGAGAGGGGAATCGCTGGACGATGAACGCTCCTACACAGGGTGGTCGTCACCGTGGTAATGCAGAACGCTGTGGTCGCTCCTCAGCGAACCGCATGTGGCCAGAGTTAGGTTGCCTAGCGTCGGGCTTCTCGACTCACTGTGTGTAGTTTTGGCCATTGAGGGCCTTTGCTTGTGGTTGTGGGTTAGTAGAGTCCTGGTTGTGGTTTTGGTTGGTGTGGGCCTGGTTTATGAGGATTTGAGAAAATGGTTTGCGAAATGAATTTAAAGCGAAAAATTGATTATAATTTTGTTTTCCGTGATTTTCCTTGGGGTGCGTACTGGATGACTTTTGTCACTCATACGTTTTTCCTCGTGTTTTTTTGTTTATAGGTGCAGGTATGCAGACGTTTAGTGTAGTGCATATAGTTTGAAGTCTCCTAACCGCGCACACAGGTTCCTGGTAGTTAGATATTTACTGTTTGGCTTTAATTTTCCTATAATTTAATTGTTTTAAATTATTGTGGAAAATGTGAGTCGTGACAGAATGGTTGTGGGCTTTACGACTAGACTGAAGGTATCAGTGAAATCCAATCCTAGCCGTTGACGATATCCTTTAGCAACAAGGTGAGCTTTGTAGCAGTGAACAGAGCCGTTAGGGTTCTCTTTGAGTCGAAAGACTCACTTGCAGCCGATTGCAACTTTTCAAGGAGGAAGAGGCACAAGTGACTAGGTGCCGTTGTGCACAAGGTTGTTAAATTCAGCCTACATGGCTACCTGCCAGTTCTTGTTTTGTAGAGCTTGAGTGGGAGTAGTGGGCTCAGGGATTAGGTGATGATTGGTGGAAAGAATGGCGTATTTGGGTTGGGTTTTCGTGATTCACAGAGTCATAGGATGGGTTCTAGTGGATGATGGGATGTGGTTGGTGCTGGAGGTTGTAGGAAAGTGAATGTTTGGGTTTTCTAAAATGGCAGGGGTAGATGGCAGATGAACAAGGATTGACTCACTAAGGGAGTAGGTGGTGGTGGGACCAGTTGGTAGGTGAGTAGTAGTGTCAGGTGTAGGGAAAGTGGGTCGCGCAACAAGTGGGCTAGCTAGTTGAGAGGAGATGATTAGTGGAGGAGTTGTAGCATGAGTTGGTGATGTGAGAGCTGCTGGTGCATGGGTAATAAGGTTAGAGATGGAGTACATGACAGAACCCTAGGGTGTGTTGGTTGATGGCATTGTAATGGTTGGTTGGGTAGCTGAATATGGAAAACTTCTTTAATCAAAACATACATGGCATGTTAGATAAATTCTACCAGTGGCTAAGTCTATGCATCAACAACCAACATAGTTTGTTGGATAACCCAAAAAGACACATCGGCTAGAGCAAAATTGAATTTTGTGTTTGTTGTAAGGATGAAACGGTGGAAAGCACATACACCCAAAGGTTTTAAAAAAACTTGTAATTAAGATGCTTGCCATAAAGTTTACGTAAGGGGATATCTCCTCCAATAGCAGTAGAAAGTAAGCGATTAAGAAGATAAACTACTGCTTCAAAGGCATAAAACTAGTGATGATAAGGGACGGAAGCATGAGCCAATAGAGATAACCCATGTTCAACCACAGTACGATGACGACGTTCGATGGCTCCATTTTGTTCATGGGTGTGAGAGCAAGTGAGACAATGAGCAATGCCAAGTGTTTGGAAATTGTTATGAAGGGTACTGAACTCACCACCCCAATCTGTTTCTAGATTTTTGATCTTAGTATGGAGTTGTTGTTCAACCATCATTTGAATGAAACAAGCGTGGAGAGAACTTCTGATTTTGTTTTAAGTGGAAAGATCCATAAATATTTGGAAAAATCTTCCAGAATGGTTACATAAAACCAAGAACTCAAAGAAGAAACTATAAAACTTGAACCACATACATCAACATGAACAAGATCCAGAGGTTGTGTACTTTGTGAGGAGGTGAGGGGAAGAGGCTTTTGGTGAGCTTTGCCAAGCTAACAAGCAGAGCATAGTTGTGACGAGTGGAGAGATGAGCATGGGAGATGATACTGACGAACAATGCTCCTTGTTAAGACGTCATTGGGATGCCCTAAGCGGCAGTGCAAGTCCCGGAGTGTGAGTTGAGATAGAAAAGTGACAGGTCCCCCATGAGAAAGAGATGCTGAGGAAGGAAGATGGTCGCGATCATTATCATAACGATCAGTGAGAAGCGGTCTCTAAGTGTTGAGATCCTTGATTTAAAAAGAATAAAGGAAGAATTCAATAGAGGCACAATTATCTTTACTAAGGTGAGATATAGAAAGTACAGGACGTATGAGAGATGGAACATGCAAAACATTATGCAAATTGAAAGGAGGAGAGGAAGTAGAGATGGAGGAACAGTCAATATGTTTGATGGCTAAACCTAAGCCATTGCCCACTTTAACCACATCTGGACCATTGTAGTCTTTGTGAATGGATTGGGTGGAAAGATCTGGCACCATGTGATGCGTTGCACTGGAGTCCATGAAAAATTTCGACGAGGTAGTGGGTGATGCTTCAACATAGTATGACCCAGGCACCATCAGAGATGTCGGCAAAAGAGGAGGTGACTAAGAGTATTGGACATGGGGAAGAGTTTAAAAATGTGTTGCATGTGAGTAGTATTGAGGAGAGGGACTGAAAGGTCAGTGAAAACAACGGTCGGTCGAATGATTTTGACGACCACAGTAAGGACATGGTGGGAAGTGGTTACATCCATCGCCTCTTCCTCGGCCACGGAAACAACCGCAACCACGACCATAATAGGATGGAGCCTCCATAGTGGTTGTATTGTTTGATAGGAGGGTTTGTGGTAGAGTGATAGTTGGAGAAACAAGTTGTTGTCGGATTGCATGGTTTAGTAGGAAGTTAATGAGTTTTGAAAATGGCAGTGGAGTTGAGCGTGTTGTGAGAGAGGTGATGATGTCCTTGAAATCAGTGTTGAGGCTTTTGAAGATAAAGGCGTTAAAGTCTTCCAATGGAAGTGGTTGGTCGATGGAAGCAAGATCGTCGACGATGCTTTTAACGTGCTAAAGATAAATATGGACAGAGCTTTTACCTTGGTGTAATGAATGAAGTTTCATGTGCAACTATAAGATGCGAGCCTGAGAAGGAAAGGAAAAGACAGTTTTAAGGGCGAGCCATGCATCTCTAGCTGTGTCATGTCCGACTACCTGTCGGAAGGTATCTTCAGTAAGTGACGAATGAAGTCAGGAGAGAGCTTGCTGATCTTTCAGGAGTCAAGTCTGGTATTCAGGTTTGGGAGTAGGGGTGTTGATTGAGGTTTCAATAGTAGATGGAAGAAAGTAGTTCAATAGGGGTGTACTTTCGTCGATGTGGTCATAAAAACCTTAACTGATAAACAAAGGTCTGATTTGGGTTTTCCACGAAAGATAGTTTGTTATGGAGTGTTTGATGATGAGAAAGTGGGAGATGTTTCCAATAGGAGATGGGAAAGAAGGTGTAAGAAAGGTTGGTTCCGTTATAACGAGAACGTTGACCATGGATAGGAGAAAAGAGGAACGAAGAGTAGAACAGAAAAAATAAAATAAAATAAAGGAAAAGAGGAGAGAAAGGAAATCTAAGAATCAATACTCTGATACCATATTAGAAGAAAAAATTTACTCTAATATAATGTACCAATTGTGGTATGTCCCTCTTGTATTTATGGAAAAGTTTGTTGTACGTATACAAGTATTGTATTATTGATATACAATTTGGATACTTGTATTATACATCGCTAATGTTATCGTTTCAAGAAACAAAGTTACACGGTCATAGACAATGTTTCATTGTCACAGTGGCTGAGAGAACTTTAAACTCACCCCAGATCTCAAATTTGAATTCTAGAATATGCATAAAAATTTAACTAAACCGATAACAAAAAAAAAAAAACAAAGTTACAAGATGACGCCAATGTTGAGACAAATCATGTTCTCGTAGAACATAATAGGCTAGTAGGCTATCACTCGTCAGCTCGCCCATGTGCATTGTTCTTTTTGTTAACATCTACACAGTAGGATTCTCTTATCCATCTCCGTGTCAGATTCTCCCACCAACCTAGCCATGTTTCTTCTCGACTTTCTGTATTCTAAAGATTATGGCTCCAATTAAAAAAATCAGAATTCGTGAAATAGCAGGTCCTTGTTAGCTGTGAGTAGTCGACTCAATTTCATCCCAGTAACTTAGTAGGCCTTGGGCTCAATTGACGTTTTACATGGTCAGCGAGAAATTACGTTCTCCTAGCTGATTTCGCTAATCCTCAAACTCACAATTGGAGCAATATACAAGGTTGCAGGTTACCTTTTGTTTACTGATATTATCGATTTTTTCTGCAATACAAAGGGAAAGAAATAAAACTTTCATGACGAGCTTTTGGCCTGACTATCATTTGGAATCCATTATCTGCAAGTGATTGTCGGGGGAAGTGCTTCTAGTTCTACAAACAAACGAGTTGCATTTCTTGATGTTGAGAGAAAATTTTCAATTTTCTCTTTCTACAAAGAAGCACTTGTTTAGTGTTTCGTTTGGACTGTTTCCGCCATTCCAATCAGAAAAACACCTCCACGTAGAATCCGAAACAGTTATAAACGATGCCCAGCTAAAACTCAAAATCTAACCCACACAACCAAACAAAACATAAGGTGAAACATGACCTGCCATCTCGCCTCAATATCGCATACTTAATTGGGACAAAGCCACGTGTACTTGTGGTGGTTTTGACAGTTGACACATGAAGTCTGACTCGATGGCATCTCATGGTTGAAATAAGATTATTTAATTTAAAATCAATTAACAATCAGAGGAGTATCTGTGTATGATCAGAAGTTTGATCGTGGCTTTTTTTTCACGTAGGATTATTTTAACACAGCTCTTTACTTGTAGTATTTTTTAGGTCTTATAAGTAACCTTTTTTTGTTTGACGTCATAGACAGACGTGTACGGACTTAAGCTTAATTAGACCTCTTTACACTCCAACTCAAAACCGATCTATGATAAATGAAAAGGCCCATATATATATATATATATATATATATATATAATAATAATAAGTCTAATATTCACTTTTTCAATATAAAACTATTCTAACACATATTACCCTCCAAATTTTCCATGCAAAAAGATCACGGATTTTATTTCTGACCTTAAAAATCTAAAATTTTGATGCTATTTTTCTGATCATATTTATTCCAATTCTTGTACAGTTGAACTGCTATTCCAAGTATTCTGTGTCTATTGAAGTTTTTATCTAAATTTTTAGATAAGTAATTTTCTACCTTCCTTACTAGAAGCTTTTTTAAAAGGTGGAAAGATTTCCTCGAATTGCTTCCTTACTGGAAGTCATAACTGCAAATATCCTAAATACTACTACTAATAATTATCAAATTTTATGGTACCTACATGGATATTATAAAATTTGATAGTACTAACAACTTTTAATTTTGACCATTGATTTAAATAAATGAATAATAGCATTTGTATATATAAATAAATAATTGTAATTATCAACAGACAGTGACAATTTTGTGAGATAATATCATAGATATCATGTAATTTTTCAAAAAAAAAAGAAGCTACTGCTGATCATACATGGTAGTGAAGTTGGTATTGTTGACGCCGTTATTAATTCAATTTGTGAAGAACAAACCTAACCTTGAATTATCATTTCAAAATAAGAAAACTAAGCTAAGTGCGTGACGTTTAAAAGTCTGATAGGATCCAGAATCTGCCCATGTGCATGGCAGTTGGATAATCCACAGAATGATTCTACAGCAATTTTTTTTCCTAAAAAAAGGCAAACCATGTTCATTGCTGCTTTTGCATTTGTTTTGGATAAACGCTGCTATTGATTTTCAAACTCAATTCATATGGACAAAGAACCCGTGATTTCTGTGAATCCATCCAATCTGCAATCTCAGAAGACCAGATTTTGCTGCAGAGTTGAAATCTAGTGAGGGCAAAAATGTTGGGATGTGCAGGCATGGTATTATTAATGGCACCAATCCATCCAATCTGCAATCTCAGAAGCTAGATCAGATTTTTCTGCAGAGTTGAAATCTAGTGAGGGCAAAAATGTTGGTTAGTGCAGCTGTGCAGGCATGGTATTATTAAGGCCACCAGAAATCTCAGCACATTGTTCAAGCTGAACAGATCCCATGGATTCATTAATTTAACAAATTAAAATAGGACCCATAATTTTTTATATCTACTTCGTCATGTAGGCGGCAGACCCTTGTATGATCTAGAAATATTATCTTCCTCTTACTGGAAGTATCCAAGTACTGCATGCATGCCGGTTGCTATATGAACATGAGAGCACGTAGTTACTTCTTCCCTCTTCAGTCAAACTGATTACCATTTTTTTTTAAGATCGAATTTTTAAAAAAATTCTAAGGTATCCGTATGTTTTTTTACAAATATGTAACTATCAAATAATAATAATTATTATTTTTTTATAATTACAAATCTCATGATCCATATGTTAAAAGGAACAATCTAGAGTAAAATTCTTTACTACCCACTAATTCTGTGGCACCTATATGGATACTGTAGACACACTTTTTTGATGCAATTTAAATTTATCACTATGATCTATTGTAGCCATTCCAAAAAAAAAAAAGTCTAGATTATTTATCTTGACTAGATTGGAGATATAACGGTATTGATCAATTATCCGAATTCTTTCATATTCCACTTCCTCTCCAATGACGTGAGTTTTTTTTTTTTTCACAAAAAATTATGGCAGTAAATTACATTAGGTTAATTCAATTTTGAATTTATATACCCTTCACGGGTATTGCTCATTTTTTGAATTCGTATCCCAAGTACAATATTGATCAATTATCCAAATTCTTTCATATACCCTTTACCATGGTAAATGAATTGCTTTTTTCGTTAAATTAATTATGTTAAATTTTTACTTTATTTGACCACTTTAACTTTAGTAAATATAATTTAACCTCCTCAATTATTCGAATTTTTCAACTTAATATCTTAAACTTTTTTTCTTTACAATTTATCTTCCTCAACTACCTTCGTCAAATAACAAAATCCTTTTGTAAGGCCGCTTTAAAGGATTACATGTCCTTTACAATGTTTCTTTTGAACAAATTTACTCTTCTTCTACGTCTTCTTCTTCTCCACCTTCTTCCACTTTTTCTATGTCAAAAATCCCAACTCAACTTCATCACTAAAATTTTCTCCTTTCTTCGTCTTTCCCAAATCATTTTTTCCTTTTCTTATTGATAATTTGACAACCATGAGCTCTATTAAGACCATAATAAAATTTCGAACTTCTTCTCTATCATTATCAAACATATCTCAATTGCATATCTTGAGCTTCAAAAAGAACATGAGATGCCCCCCGAAAATTGACTCAGAAAGGGTATTAGTTGATATTTGCAATCAGATGGGGTATAGGTGATAATAAAAGAGTTCCATAGGAGTAATGTTTGGGTCAAGGTTCATATATAAGACTGAGAAAATAATTATTTGTACCAAAAGATAAAACGATTAGACAAAGTAGAAGCTTAACGTCGTTTACTCAAATTTAAGATACTAAAATGAAAAACTCAAATAGTTGAAAGAGTTAAATTGTAATTTATTCAAGATGGAGAATAAGAAGATTAGGAAGAAAGATAAATTTATTCAAAAGAAATATTGTAATAGTCACGTGACCCTTTAAACCTATAAAATGAAACTTGTTGTTTAACAGTGATAGTCAAAGAAGACAAGTTGTAATGAAAAAAATTAAAATATCAAATTTAAAAACTCAAATAATTAAAGAAGATTAACTATAATTTAATACACCCATCTAAGAGTTGTAAGCATACCATTGCAACGTGTAAAATCTTTTTTATGTAGAAGAAACAGAGTCGTACAAACTTCTTTTATTATTTTGAGAAAAGAATCTTAGGGACTTCTTTCTAATTGTATACATTATATCTGTTGAATATAACAAATTATATAGACCCTCTGCTACCATCACCCAGTTGATTTTTGTGAAGTGATTAACTGTTTGCACTAAGTCGTGTATTCCTCTTAAGTTTGAGACTCATTTTATAAAAATTTGTTAGTATTTTATGAGTTTTATTTTCAGTTGCACGTATTTTGTTATGTAACTCATATGTTCTCGTCAAGCACTGCCTTGAAGTGATTTCTGACTTTGTTTCATTCTATTAGACGTTCGACCTTTTTTTTTTTTTTGGATCTTCGGACATCAACTCGAAGGCCATCCCTATAATCTATAACGACCACTTTTTTCTGGAATATTCATTAATTATAACTGAGTTTGCTACTTGTATTGTAAAATAATTCTCATACATTTTTTATTTGCAATAATATTGACTAATAAGTTAAAGCACATAATTTTTCTTTTCCTACATGCATAATAAACCATGTGGAGATATCATTCATCTGAACAATCACATTTTCTGGTTAATTAGTATCAATACAAAAGTTTTCGCCATCCTCTTTTAATGTCAACTAAGGTAATATTTGCTAACAGTTATGGAAAATTTGATTAATAATTCTCATAAGTGTTGTCTTTTCGAGAAAAAAATAGTCTATCACAGTCTTTTAAGATCAACGTATTAAAATAATCTGACATAAACAATAATATTTAACTTAATTTTTCAAGAATAAATTATTAAAAAAAAAAAAAACCAATAATCGTTATCTAGTGGACCTTAAACGCTATCTTGACAAACATAAAGATGGGAATTAAAGGTACGAAATACTCAACCTATACCAACAAAATTATATGGGGGCCAGTGTCGTCTTTCGCGTGAATAATCAAAAGAAGCTTAGAAGCTTTCATACGTGCCCGCCTGCCTGCAAATTCACAAAATGTTCGGTTGCTGGATACATATGGACATATATGGTGGTCCTTTTCAGCGTTATTCGTTTGTTCTACGACGAGTGGACATTCTTTTCTTCTTGGGCAGGCAAGAAGCAAGAAACAAGAAAAAGGTATTCCTCTCCCCTCCGTGGGCGCTAATCCTCATGGATGTCTTGGGGAAAGGTGTTGGCCGAAAGCCGAACACAGCCTAAAAATATTATCCCATAGAACATTAGAATATCCTTTCCTTCCAATTTACGTGTATTGCCGTTTGTCTCCACGGCTGGGACCTTATGGTATAGTATATTGCATGTGGTATGAGGTCGGCATAAAGCGACAAGTGTTTTACTTTACAGGCTGCAGTCCTCCCTGTTGAAACAAGGCAAGATTAGGGGTCCATTTGGCCATAACAAAAAAAAAAGAAAAGAAAAGGAAGGGGAAAACATAATGGTGTGTATTCAAAAGTTTACAGTTTTTTCCCCATTCTTCTCGAGATATTTTTTATTTATCTTTAGTCCACATGTCAATAGTTAATCTGTTAATTACTGTTCAACCACTAGTTTAACAAATAATCCGCCTAAACAAATTAACAAGTGTTAGGTCTGTTGCACAGTTACGATACTCTATAGTATCGTAACAACTGCTAGGTCAAGTGATACTTGATAGTATCATTAGACGTGCGTTGTGAGCTGATATGAGAGAGTTATCTACGTACAAAAAATATTAATTCATGAAACATTCTACTTATGATTAATATTAATTCATGAAACATTAACAATCATATATTAAATTTATTGAGATAGGCTCCATCATATATTAAATTTATTTGTTTGTTTCTTTATTGTTAAATATTAATATTTCTTTAACTTTCAACTATTTATTAATTGATTCAGTTAATGCATCTGCGTTCATAGCTACCAGCATAAATTCAATTCCTATACTTAATGATACAAATTTTAAGTACTAGAAAGAAAATGTTATAATTGTTCTCGGGTGCATAAATTTAGATTTAGCCTTAAGGATGGAATAATCCTATATTTTTAAGTCCAGCAATTCTACTAAGGACAAAAAAGCTTATGAAAAGTAGGAGCGTTCTAATCGATTAAGTTGGATGATCATGAGGCGTGCTATTCCTGATAATTTTATGGGTACAATGTCTAAGGAGACAATTACCAAAGAATTTTTTAATGACATTGAGAAACAATTTGCTAATAATGAAAGGCGAAAACTCAAACGCTATTAGTAAATTTAGTTTCTATGATATACAAGGTCAAGGGAAACATAAAGGAGCATATTTTGGAGATGCCTAATGTTACTTTAAAACTAAAAACACTTAAATTAGAATTGTTAGAAGACTTGCTCGTGTATTTAATTTTGATCTCTCTTCCTATACAATTCAATTAATTCAAGGTCAGTTACAATTATCAGAAGGAGAAATGAACTCTTAATGAGCTCATTTTGCACCATGTGTAAGAGGAAGAAAAACTGAAACAAGATAAAACAGAGAGTGCTTATCTCGCTTCCACTTCTAAGGACGAAGGCAAAAGAAAACTAAAGTACAATGAAGCTACAAGTGTTTTACCTAAGAAGCAACAGAGGCAGATTGAGTTTACTTACTACTTTTACAAAAAAGTTAAACACAAGAAGGAAAACTATACCATGTATCATAATTAGCGTGCTAAGAAATGTACATCTTTTGCTTTAGACTGTTCGGAAGTTAATATAGTTTTTATACTTAGACACACTTGGTGGATAGATTCTGGTAAAACTATTCATACAAGTGTGTCTATACAAGGTTGACTAAGTTATTAAACATTAAGTGATAGTAAAAGATACGTCTTTGTAGGTAACGACAATAAAGTAGAAGTAGAAGCTATTGTTATTTTAAATTATTGTTAAAAATGTGTTGTAATTTAGATTTGAAAGAGACTTATGTTGTATCGTCATATAAACAGACTTTGATTTTTATTTCTATTTCAGATAAATCTAGATATTCTTCTCTTCAAGGAAATGAAAAATTTAGTCTTTGGTATCAAAATTTGATATTCTTGTCAATAAGATTCTAATTTTATTGATATCGCTTTTTTGATTAATAATGATAATCTATATTTGCTTGATATAATAACTTCTTATAAAGCAAAAATTAAGTGAGGATTCCACTATGTTGTGGCATAAGTGCTTAGATCATATTTCTAAATAATGAATAGAGAGGCTTGTGTCAGATGAAATTCTTTATCCTCTTGACTCAACAAATTTTTAAGTGTGTATTAAAATGAAAAACAAACTAATGTTAAGGAATTAGATGCCAATAGATGTTCATACGTCTTATTAGAATTAATACATATGGATATTTGTAGACCATTTTGGAATAGTCAACGATAGTTTATAATGTTTATAGATGATTATTCATGTTATAACTACCTATATCTTATTCATGAAAAATCATAGGCTTTGGATATGTTCAAACAATTTAATGTTGAAGTTGAAAATCAACTCAACATAAAAATTAAAATTGTTAGATCTGACTGTGGTGGTGAGTACTGTGACAGATATGAGGGATTTGGTGAATCACGTCCAGGCTCATTTGTCAAGTTTCAAGAAAAATGTAGTATTCTCTCAATACGCCTTGCCTGGTTCTCTAACTATGAATGGTGTTACTAAGAGGTATAATAGGACACTTAAGGACATAGTAAAGAGTATGATTAGTCATTTTACCTTACTGAAATCTCTCTAGGACGAGACACTTAAGACTGCAACTTACATATTAAATAGAGTATCAATTAAAATAGTTATTAAAACCTCCTATGAATTATGGGTTGGGAATAAGCCTGGTAATGGGTCGAGTCTGGACCCAGGACCTGTGGGTTTGGACCTATGAAGTGTGGGTCTAAGTCTTGAAAATTAGATGCATGGACTAATGGACCTAGACCCGATAGATCTACTCATTTATCGGGTAGGATTTGGGTCAAAACATACCTAGACCTATGAACCTAATATATATATAATATATTATAAGTTGAAATTTGAAAATCCTAAAGAGGAAGGTACAATATTTCTAATAACCTTATATTCTTTACTCTTATAACCTGTTTGGCTATTTCCCACTTTCAAAAATCAAAATAGAAAATCTTAAGCTCACACCTCACAACCCAGTACTCCTCCTCCTTCTGGACTTGTCCCTTCTACCACGTCCTCCTCCCTTCTACCTCCTCCTCCCCCCTTCACCTCTCCACCATAGTCACCGACCATCACCTCCTCCTCCTCCCCTCTCCCTCCTCCTCCTCCTCCCCTCTCCCTCCTCCACCACATCATCTTCCCCTTTCCATCTTCCTCCTCCCCTCTTCACTTCATCGTCGTCGGTCATAACCTCCTCCCCTCTCTACTGCCGTCACTTTTGGCATTGCAGCTGCTATCATTCTATTCAACCTTTCAACCACGAGCATCATCACCTCCTCCTCCTCACAATTATCTAATATCGTCAACGATATAAACTTCTTAGACAACACCTGCAAAAGCATCAAAATGACGCTTCACGATGCCAAGGAGAGAGATGATCAACACGTTTGTCAAGCTCTAACTGCTCCATCTCAAGAATTTGAAGCAATGTTTTTTTTATTGCTTTGTCTATCCTAAACATTACAAATACAATAGAGATGAATTAATTAGATTGTGGATTGCACAAGACCTAGTCCAAACAGAAAAATCAATACAAGTTGCATAAGATTCGTCAGACCTGAGACTCAAACCCAGACCCATTATCTTCATAGGTTTGAGTCTAGATTCTGATTTTAGATTATAGGTCTAGACTTAGACTCGGACTGGTGAAAAAAATATGGGTTTGAGTTTGAGTATATGTAGATCCAATCCAGACCCAATACGTTGCTAGACCTACTTGTAAAGAAACATAGCATAAAGCATCTTCATGTGTAGGGTTGTTTAACTTAGGTTAAACCTTATAAGCCTAATGAAAAGAAACTGGACTCTTAAATTGCTAGTTGCTATTTTATCTGATATTTTGAGAGGTCCAGGGGTTTTATGTTTCATGATTTCACTACTAGGTCATATTTTGATATAGGTAATGCCATGTCTCTTGAGGAAGTAGAGTTTAAGGGGGAAGATAAGGGAAGAAGCACTGTCTTTGAAGAGGAATTTATTTCTCTTCCTTCAGTTACTATTCACGATAATCAAGAATTAATTCTTGACATTATTTAAAAGGCAAATCCGAAGCAAGATATTATTGATCCTTTCCCTATTTAAGTAAAACAAACTCAACTCCCTCAAGAGTGACACTTAAGATGTCCACTAGAGAGAAGAGAAGTGTGATTTTAAATGATTATATCGTATTTTTCCAAGAACATTAAGTTGATAATGACTTGATGGATGATGATCCAATTATTGTCCATTAAGTAATCAATAGTTCTGACTTTCAAAAATGGATAAATGCCATGAATGATGAGTTTAAATCTATGAAAGACAATGATATTTGGGATCTTGTTTCATTACTTAAAGGAACAAAACCTATTGGTTGAAAATAAATATTTAAAACCAAACGAGACTCGCAAAGTAATATAAAAAGATATAAAGCTTGTCTTATCGCTAAGGGATTTACTTAAAAGGAAGGTATTGATTTAAAAGAGACTTTTTCTTTAGTTTTATTGAAAGACTCTTTTCAGACTATTGTGGCATTAGTTGTCCATTTTGTTCTTGAGTTACACAAAATGAATATAAAAACGACGTTTCTCAATGGAGACGTTAATGAGACAATCTATATTGTGTAACCGGAACATTTTGCATTATGTGACACAAAAAAATGATTTGTAAACTTAAGAAGTTCATTTATGGTTTAAAGTAAGCATTTCATCAATGGTATTACAAATTTCATCAAGTAAAACATCCAAAGTCAAGTTCCATACAGCTAGGAATTTCTAAGATTCCAAAACAAACAATAGTAGAAAATTAGATATGTAAAACATTTAACAATTCCACTAAAAAATGGAATACTGGAAAAAAACTGCTATAAAGATCCATGCGTATTGAGTTGTATATAATCTAAAAAAGTCTACGTGATATATCAAATTCAAGATTTCGAAATTATCTATCCAACATATCTAAAACCATTGAAATTTGATATCCCTAGTTCAAGATATGAACAAAATAAAACAATAACGTCAAAAAATAGCTAATTTATAGTAAGAAAGTTCTCTTTCTAGTGATACATATAAATCATCAATTCAAAAAAAAAAAATCCCATTTTCAATTTAAGCATCAATATATACTTTGCATGCATCCAAAATCACGAATGAAATTTATATCCTAAACTCTCAGTAGAATATATATCTTGAGTCCAAAGTACACAAATCCACAAAACTTAAAGAACGGATCTTCTTTGTCAGTAGTCCACACTTTTAGAAGCTCCAATGTCAATCTCCTTCTTTTTCCCAATTGCGACCAAGCTACCCCAAGTTCCAAAATCAGTAACCAAACCACACAGAGAACCCAAACTTAGACACATGTAGAGAGGAAAAGAGATCAACTAACCTATCCAAAACCCAAAAACTCAAGCTTACCTCCACATACCACAACTGCCTAATTGCAAAAGGGAGAAGATGATCAACATTTTCTCCTTATTTGCATTGATTATCGACATCAATTTTCAAACGTATGAGTTGTGAGGTCTTCTTCTCCTTAATCTCTTCCTCACAATATCGACTCTTTTCCTCTTTTTCCTCTCTTTTTCTTCTTTTCCTTGTTTCTTCCTTTCTTTTTTCTCTCTCGGTGATGAGTGGCTTAAGAGGGCAAAGTAGCCTCCTTATAAAGCCCCCTCTTCATAAGGCAAAATGATATATATGACATTGCATTTCTTATATACAAGCTTCACCTTATAAATCCAAGAGTATACTTGTTTCATTGCAAACAACATTTGCACCATCTTAGTATGCATGCATCCCACATGTATCGGAGTCCAAATCATATTTAATCATTACAACATAATTCACTAATAATTATTAAGATTCATTTAAGTTTAAATTATTACTTTCCTTAATTAACATTTAACTCTATACATTAATATTGCATTCCATCATCGTTCATAAAATCATAACGAAAGTATTAATTCAAATTATTCTTTAGTCAACTACAAACATCTATATAAAACTTAAGTTGCGTTTGGAAATGTTTTTTCTGATGTAGCTTATTGACAATGACTAGCTTTTTTATAATTTATACTTTTTGTAGCTTTTATAGAGGTAAAGAAAAGTTTGTTTGGTTTGTATGTTCAATAAGCACTCATGAATTAATCAAAGGATTATATTACCCTCATCATGCCACCAACCTCCACCCACTTGCCGCCATCCGTAGTCTTGAGCCACCACCGCTACCATTGCCATTATCGCCCACCACCACTACCACTGTCGTAGGCCACCACCACCATCACCATCGTCGACCACCATTGTCGTTGTTGTCGTCTGCCACCACTACTGCCTCAGTTGCTGCCCACCACTATAATGGTTGGCCACTGCCGCCACTGTCAACCACCATCACTGCCATCGCCGCTATGGTTGTCGCAGCCACTAGCTACCACCACCATCGTCGTCGACCACCACCACCATTGCCGTTGGCGGTCACCACCACTGCAACCGGCATCGTCGTCGGTCATCACCTTTACTATCGCTAATGGCCACCACCCCCACCTGGTTGGTCGCTCTAGTCATCCGTCGCTGTCTGTCGTCGTCATTCGTCGTTATTGTTGTTTTAGTTCATGTTGTAATTAAAATTAACTTTTAAAGATATTATTAGAAAAATTATGGTTAACATTCATAATTTTTCAAAAAGCTAACACCCATTAGCTTTTCTAAAAGTTGCCCTAATGGCTTAAAATAAACTAAAAAGTTACAACCAGGTTTTAAAGAAAAGTTCAATAAACTAGCTTATTTGAAAATACTTATTAGATAATAAATGCTTAATGTAATAAACTAGTATAAAAAAAAAATTCCAAACATTACCTAATTAAGATACTAATCTTTCATACGAAGCTTGCTATCCATCGACCCAAAAATGACCAAAACGTGCGAGTAATGCATGAACCAAACACCTCTCAAGTCCACAAGCAACATGCGCAACACTAAGTAATTGATGTTACGTTGGATTAGTTTTCTAGTGTAGTACTTATAATGTATAAAAATCCACAAACCTTTGAAAAACAAGGTAAATGTGTTTGAGATATTCTACTATTAGCTTTCAATTACTGGATATTAATCCAAACATGAAACATTACCATACGTTTGTACCTCCTACACTATATTCTAGATTTTCCAAATAGTTGACTGTGGTGTAGTCTCATGTTGATGACCCACGTGAAAAACGAAAATTTCAAAATAAAAAATGAAAATTGTATCTTTATTAATAAAAAAATAGAGTAAATTTTATATAAATCTTTATTTTTTAACTTATTACAAATTGATCCCTCACTTTAAAAAAAAATCAATATCAAACTTTTTTATTTCCATTTTATTATAAAAACACCCTTAACGTTAGTTAACTAGTAGTCAAAAGGTGGTTTAGAATTATAACTATGGTTAACTACTAACTTAATATTGTGAAATGATCTATTTGTCCTTCGGTCAACTTTGACTGATTGCTCGTGGTTGTCGATGGTCAAATCCAACGAATTCTGACAAGCAACCGACAGTTTAACTAACTTCGACAGGTTATAGCCAATGGTGGTCGTCGATCGTCTTTGATGACAATAGTTGGTGATCAACTTTGTTGTGGTCATCGATCAACTTCAACAGATTGTGGTCGACAGTGGTTGGCTTTAACGGTATTAGGTATTAATTTAAAAGCATAGGGGGTTATTCAATAACTAAACATTGTTATCACTGATGGAATCTAACTAAAGGGGTGTTTTTATAATAAATTGAAAATAAAAGAGTTTGATATTATTTTAAAATAAGGGATAGATTTGTAATAAATTGAACATCAAGAGTTTATATAAAATCTAATTCTAAAAAATTTTAAAAACGGGAATGTGAACCCCGTTTACACCCAAAACACCCCAGCCAATAGGATTGCATCAAAGTTGGCGAAACAAGACCATGTACGTTACAAATACTTGCACCAAATTTAGTGTAGTTGAAGATAAATAAAGGATGAAATAACAATTATTGGATTCCATTGGACATAAAATGATAAAACAGTTTAAAGGAAGAAAAAAAACCCATAAAAAAATCGAAAGGACTAAACCAAACGTAATTCACTTGGGACTATTATTCCAATTAGAGTTTGCGAAACTTGTGCATAACTTTTTAAAATAAAATGATATCAAAAAAACTTTTTAAAATAAAATTAAAAAAAGAAGAAGAAGACGGGTGAAACTATAACCCCTAATCCTATAAAAACCCTCTCACACTTCCACCAATCTGCCTTGTCCTCTCCTCCTGACCTCCGCCTCTCCCCTCCCACTATTCCGACACCTGCCAACGGCGGCGCCGGCGGCGGCCGGAGATCGACCCAAACCCCAACAGCGACAGAACCCAAGACACACAAATAAGTTCTAAGTACAATCTCCTTTCCTTGCTTAGGATAAATCCGACAGCTCTGAGCTCCACTCTCTGTGCTGCCTTTTCTTTTTCTTCTTCTTCTTCTCTCTCTAATGGAAGTGTTAGAGATTTGATTTTTTTTTGGGTCCTTCATATGACATATCTTGTTTGTGGTGTTTGTGGAGGAGCAGAGGAGAGGAAAAGGTGCGAACTTGGGAAGATGAAGTACGTGTTGGTGACGGGAGGAGTGGTGAGTGGGCTGGGGAAGGGAGTCACTGCCAGCAGCATCGGGGTTCTTCTCATGGCTTGTGGGCTTCGTGTCACTTCCATTAAGATTGGTATGCTCCCTTTGAAGGCATTTTCGTTGCATCAGGAGTTTGGGATTTTGGCCTCGTTGCACCTTGTCTTGTAGTATGCTTTAAAAAAAAATGTTGCCTTTTCGTTAAAAATTTGATCTTGACAACCTTTTTTTTGTAAGTGGTTTTCTTTTGGGGGATGTTTGCATTGGTTTCTTTTTGTCTTGGATTTGTTTCCGATCATTTTGGGTTTATCTATCTTGCGTCAAATTATTTTCTTGGGTTTATCTGCTTGGCTTGAAGTGGAAATTTGAGAGTTGCTTAAAGGATGCAGCTTTACAGATTGCTCTTGTGTAGAACATGTCCTTTCTGCTGTTTTCACATGTCCCCAAGGTGTCTTTTCTTTGAGCACACTTTTTCTTTTTTCATGTTTGAATAGAACTGACTACTGAGCTTTCCTGATGCCTTATCAACATAAGTACATTAAAGACGTATTTTCCAGTAGGCGAGCAGATGGGTTTTCTGGGGATAAAAAGAGTTTTTTATATCCTTTTTTACTTATTACCTTTTACTTTTTGGTAGGTATAGTTGTACCCTACTGAAAGTGATGACTTGTTCGTGCTGGGGAGCAACAAACCCAGAGCTTTTGAGCTGATAAGACCTTCTCTGCAACCTTTCATTTCTAATTACTAGCAGCATATCTATCGTCGAACATACCTTTTACCACGGGCGGTTGAACTCTGTGGGTCAACTTTTATCAAGACTTCCCTTAACAAACTTTCATATAGGTTTCATTCTTTGGAGCTGAATGAAAATTCTGTCAAAGACCACAGTCGGGTTGGTTACTTGGTTGGGTTTGTGTCTTAAAACTTCCTTGCCTTTTGTTGTTGGGATAGTGGGCCATGTCGTTCTGACTTCTGAGTCTTCTCCTTCAGTTCTAAGCACCAGGGGTCCACCATGTGTAGGCCTAACGAGGAACTAGATGACATGGGGAATCGTAAAGATGTGGATTTTTTGTACTTTGTAACTTTCTCTGCCTATCTTGCTATCTGTTTCACAAGTATTGCATCTTGGTCCTTAATTTCCATATGAAAATGTATTTATTTGCTCCATCGGATTTGTCTTACTAAATTGGTTGTGTAATGTGAATATTAAGACGTAAAAATCTGAACATGAAGTTGCGGTGATCGGTACTTCTTACGTATCATTATAAACAAAGGAAATGGTCCTAAATGTTATTCTCTCATGTGCAGATCCATATCTGAACACTGATGCTGGGACTATGTCTCCATTTGAACATGGGGAAGTGTTTGTCCTAGATGATGGTGGTGAGGTAATGAAACCTTCGCTGTTATTGGATAATTATGTAGTAATAACAAATGATTGCTGTTTTTCTTTCACGTACTTTTTTGTATATTTGAGCTATTTGTTACCCCATTTTGGCTCACACCTATTTAACTTTCAAAGTATTAATGTACACTCTAGAAAAATATATTTTTTTGCCAATTAATGGGGAAAGTGGCTTCTTTCTGAACAATGTGTAATATATTGTGGCTTGCTAATTATATTCTGAATATTGAAGTTTTGTCTTCCATAGCTATTTCACCCAAGTATATTGATTTTAGTTTTTTTTTATATCCTGAAGGTCGACCTGGACCTTGGGAACTACGAGCGTTTCCTAGATATCAAGCTAACAAGGGATAACAATATCACGACTGGGAAGATTTATCAGGTATATAAGATTCAACTGTAATGATGGTTTGAGGTTATGAACTAATAAAGCTGTTATCCCATCTTCCACTTTGTATATGTTGATAGTATGTTCTTTTAAGAGTAACTGTTCTGCGTAATTACTTATTTTGTTTCATTAATGTGATTGAACAACAGTCTGTTATTAACAAGGAGAGAAAAGGAGATTATCTTGGAAAAACTGTTCAGGTACGTCTTACTAGTAAGTACCTATTGGCTAAGATGTGATGATGTTCTTATCCATAGATGTTTCTGATGTCTTGTGATGAATACTTTTACATGCAAATAAAAAAAAAGTACTTATTGGATATGTATGGACAATTCTATTGTGTAATCAGTGGTTGACGAACACTACCTTCTGTACCTCGTCCAGGTTGTGCCCCACATTACAGATGCGATACAAGACTGGATTGAGCGTGTGGCTAAAATCCCCGTGGATGGCAAGGAGGGGCCAGCTGATGTTTGTGTTATAGAATTGGGTGGAACCATAGGTGATACTTTCTCAAAAGAGATTTTGATTCATCACATTTTCAGTTTTTTTTAATGTTCATTTCAAGTGTCTCATATATAATATTGTAGTATTATATTAATTAGAGTATTATGATCTTTCCATAGCATACTCATATTGAAATTCATGAGCAGGGGACATTGAGTCGATGCCATTTATTGAAGCATTGGGCCAGTTTTCCTATCGCGTAGGTAAGGATCAGAAGCACTTGGTTAAGGTGATTTTTACAATTCGCCCACTTCTACTGTAATTCTTACAAGCATCCCTTCAAATGCATTTCACAGGTCCTGGAAACTTCTGTCTGGTTCATGTCAGTCTTGTTCCTGTTCTGAATGTCGTTGGTGAACAGGTAAACAGCAAGAATTGAGAATATTATGCTCGTAAATTGTTCGTTTATTTTCATGTACACACCAAGATAGGTCCAACATAAAATGGAGTTAGTGCCAACGATGTTCTTCTGCTTGACCCTCTGTTTGCCTCTTAACTTGGATCTTTTATTTAATTGTAGAAAACCAAGCCAACACAACATAGTGTTCGTGGACTTAGAGGGCTGGGATTGACACCAAATATTTTAGCTTGTCGAAGTACCAAGGTGATACATTGAGTCGATGCAAATTATATTATTCCTGCTGGGAGTAATAATTGAAGCATCTATTTTCTAACTAACAGCACTTTTGCAGGCATTGGATGAAAATGTAAAAGCTAAACTCTCACAGTTCTGTCATGTCCCGGTAGTGCAGCTATAACTACTACATCATTTGATTTGTTTCCTAGTTTCTTCACGAAGTCTGATTTGACAATCTAATAAGACCAAACAACACTTGCAGGTAGCAAATATTGTTACTCTTTATGATGTTTCCAACATTTGGCACATCCCTTTGCTATTGAGAGTACGTGGCATCATGGATAAATTTCTGTTGCAGTTTAATAAAAAATCATTTGACTTATTTAGTTAATCATGTATTTGTAACATTTCAGGAACAAAAGGCACATGATGCAATTTTGAAAAGCCTGAATCTTTTGAGGTTGTCTATGCTGCTGATTGCCAATACATTTTTGATTCAGGATTCAAAAATACAAAACTGTCTTGATACGTCGATGTAGTTTCCTTTTTAGCTTAAAACTAACCCTTTTGATTTGCCAGCATTACTAAGGAGCCCAAGCTGGACGAATGGATGGCTAGGGCTGAAGTCTGTGATGCTTTGCACAGCGCGGTGTGTTTATAATTCTATATTGTGCTATCTTTCATATGTCACTCAAGTTATGAACTTGCTTTGACCATTATTTTTTTATGACCCAGTAGATCTGTAAGTCTTATATAGCAACATTTCAGTGTTCTAATTCTGATCTGAATTTGTCATTGTCATACTGTATTCATCATTTTCCTTAACAGGTGAGGATTGCCATGGTTGGAAAATATACTGGTCTTTCTGATTCTTACCTGTCTGTCTTGAAGGTAAACTCACAGTTTTTACTGTGATCTGTTGTTTTGTAGATGCTGTTCTATCCTATCTAGTGTTATCTGTGTTTACAGTGCCTTGGGCTTTACAAATTAACCAGCCATGATGCACTTATTTTTGCTTCATGTAATATACAGTCATGCATGCAATTATTCATCTCAAATTTTTCTTTTTCATAGATTTTCATGGTTTGGTGTTAGCCGCTTAACTTTCCAATGGCACACATAAGTCACATGATTTAGTAAATCCCATACACATGCTGCCAAGAGATTCCTGTGTAGATTTAAAAGCGTATTGAGTTTTAACCTTTCCATACTTCTACTTGTAGGCTCTTTTGCATGCTTCGGTCACTTGTCACCGGAAACTTATAGTGGATTGGGTTCCTGCCTGTGATCTTGAAGAAGCTGCTAAGAATGAGGTCTAATTGATGACAATATTTGATGTCCTTTGTTTATTTTACTGTGTATCATATTACCAGAAAAGTGATTACTGTCGAAGGTGCAACTGATTTATGTATTTGATTTTTGCAGACACCTGATGTTTATGAAGCGGCTTGGAATTTATTGAAGGTGCAACTCAAAATAGTTTCTTGTTTCTTAAGATATTAAATTTCTCCATTCATTTATCTTTTGCTTGAACATCTTCTTTGCAGGGTGCTGATGGTGTTTTAGTTCCAGGGGGTTTTGGTGACAGGGGGGTGCAAGGAAAAATTCTTGCTGCAAAGTACGCTCGTGAAAATAATGTTCCATTTCTTGGCATTTGTCTAGGCATGCAAATTGCAGTCATTGAATTTGCTCGCTCTGTCCTCAACATACAAGATGCAAACAGTACAGAATTTGACCCAGAAGCCAAAAATCCATGCGTTATCTTTATGCCTGAGGTAGGATTTTGACTTTGTCTCTACTTGTAGTTGCTTTATATTGTTTAAGCATGTAAACTACATCCTTACGAGATATAATAATTAATTAGGGCTCAAAAACACACATGGGAGGGACCATGCGTCTTGGATCAAGAAGGACATTCTTTACCGTCCCTGATTGCAAATCTGCAAAACTGTGAGAATCAACTTTTAGACTGTTCACTATGACTTTTCAAACTCAGTTCCATATATGCTTCCTACATAGATATGGTCTTTGGACCTGACTCTTTGATCATGTGGCTTCCATTTTCAGGTATGGTGGTGCCAGTTACGTGGATGAGCGACATCGACATAGATACGAGGTACATGAAATCAATGCGAATAGATGAAATTTGTTTCCTTCTCTTGTTCCTAACTGCTGCCTGTTTACAAGGGTGTTTCAATTGTATTTATATTTTGCAGGTCAATCCTGATATGATCATGAAACTTGAAAATGCTGGTCTTTCATTTGTTGGTAAGGATGAAACTGGAAGAAGAATGGAGGTAGGCATACACTTTTGGAGGAAGTATATATTTATTTTATTTTATTTTATTTCATTTTATTTCAATAAGGTTTAATACCACTGAATGCTATATTTCTTGGTATTTGGTTGCACAGATTGTTGAATTGCCTAGTCATCGTTTTTTTGTTGGGGTCCAGTTTCATCCTGAGTTCAAGTCTAGACCAGGAAAGCCTTCTGCACTCTTCTTAGGTATATGGTTATCTCATATATGTATTCTCCCTACAATAAACCAAGGTCAAATATAGTGTGTTTATAACCTGCAATCCTTGGCTTACAATCTTCTCATGGTCTTTCCTGCTTTTAGATACAATCAGATTCCTCATGGGAATGTCTACTTCTACATTCTGACAGGACTTATAGCAGCCTCATCTGGGCATCTGGAAGATTCTTCAAAAAATTCCATTCAAGTTAGCAAGGTGGTAACCAAAAAAACCTCCAGCAATGGTGTAGTGGTGAAACCCTACCAAAACGGCCATGCAAGCAAGGCTGCCAGTGGTCTATTGAATGGCAACTTCTACTCCAAAGGCAATGGCGTCCATGCTTGATGCTTGATGAACAAATGGGCTTTCATTGCTTGCTCATCTCATTGACAGTGTTCTATTTGCATGCTAATTTGTTCACCAGATTGATCTGTACAGTCTATCTAGTTGGAAGAGAATTTGGAGCTCATTGAACTGTTGCGGTAACGGAGCTTGATTCCGGGCTTTTAACACGGAACAGCCTGCTGTTTCTGGTGAATGAGAGAAGTTTTTTTTGGGGCCTTTTCTCTTCTTCTTTTCTACTTGTTTTCCTGTTTTTTTTCCCGTTGAGTTTTTGCTTCCTTTGATTTTGTCAGACTGGGTTCTACAGGGGAATACTTGAACACTTCATTATTATTAGCACCAGTATTCCGGGAGGAAGATATGAGCATGTTTTAGGCTTTCAGCCTTTGTTTTTTGAACCATTTCCTAATGAGTAAGATATGCGAAAAATATTTGTCTTGAGCTACTTCATTTTGGATCTTACGGGATCAAATTTGTTAACACGGTGACTGTAGTTTATGAGAACCATCGTTAAGTGAAGCACAAGTGTGGATCTTTCATTTATGAGACACTTTTCTAAATTGCACTTGCCCTTTTGTATATGGTTTGTCATTAATAGGTGATTGATTATGTGCTGCACATAATTTGTGTTGGACCCTGAAATGGATGAATGGAACTCAACATAGGGCAACATATGAATAGGGTTGGTAATGGATCGGGTCTAAATCTAGGATTCGTGGGTCTTGATTGATAAAATATGAGTCTAGGTTCTAAAAATAAGACTCGTGGACTTAGATCTGTTAGACTCGTTCATTTATTAGGTCGAGTCTGGGTCCAAAAATATCTAAACCCGTGGATCTGATTTATATATTATATATTATAAGTTAAATATAAAGAGTAATGTATAATATTTACACTATATATATAATATATATTATTTTACTCTTAAATCTCATTTTCTTAAAATTCTAAAATTTATATGATGTATGTACATTGATAGAGAATTGTTGTGTGGACATCGACAAAGTTGATTTAATGAAGTTAGATATATTTATTTGTGTTGTTCAACTATTAATAGTTTATGATATTGTTCGTGTTATATATTTATTTATGGTTGTATTTTATTCATGATATATGTATATTGATAGAAAATTGTTTAGCATATTTATTTACAATGTTTTAAGTTTAATTAAAAATTTATTTTCTTAAAAAAAATGAAAATAAGTTGAAAAATCCATTAGACCTAAGATACAGACTTAGACCAATTATCTTCATAGGTCTGGGTCTTAAAATTAGGACCAAGATCGAGACTCGAATCTATGAAATAAGATGGATCTGGGTCTAGATATAGGTAGACCCGATTAAGACTCAACCCGCTGCCATCCCTACATATGAATGGATATGGTCCATATGGATAAGCTAGTCGTTTGGGACTTTGGGTCCGTTTGCGCAACCTTGGCATTCAGTAGATTCTATCCTATTTTGCAAACCAGATGATGGTGAGTTTCATAATTTAGAAAATCCAAAGTTTATGAGTCTCATAATTTATCCCATAGTGCAAATACTCATGTCCATTTAACCGAGAGTTTTTTGGTCTACGGTTCAGAAGTGAAGTTAAGAATATCAGAACATGATAATGATAATAACAGTCTTCTCTATGTTTACTGCCTCATGTCGGTTTGGTTCGTAATACATTTATAAGGAATTTGTTTACCATAAATCATGAAGCTAGAGTTGTCTCCAGAGAAGCTAAGCATGGGTTTATTGGGAAACTTAATGTTGGGCCAAGGACATCCTTTATCCCTCTTATTATGACGACTAAGTCGGAAGAAATACAAGTGTACAATACAAATTCATAATCACAAAAAATGCAAAGATTTCCGAGAAAAACCTTCTCGATTCCCTCTTATTATGATGACTAATTCAGAAGAAAAACAAGTGTACAATACAAATTCACAATCACAAAAAATGCAAAGATTTTCGAGAAAAACCTTCTTGATGTAAGACGTAAAAAAAACCATGGGACTAACCAATCGACACTCAAAACTTCCACTATATTCAATAATGGGTATACCAAAGTTTTCTCTAGTGATTTACTGAAGAAATTACAACATTCATTAACAAAGTACAATCTCAATGCATAATACAACAAGAGGTACTAGAGTCACTGTAGACATTCTACATGCTTGCAATGAAACTCTAAACCTAAATCCTAATACCAAAAGCCTAAAACTAACTCAAAAACCTAAATAAAATTCAAAACCAACTCCAAAATCCTAAAATTAATCCAAAAAACCTAAAACCAACTCAAAGTCCTAAATAAAATTCAAAATCTACTCCAAAATCCTAGAATTAATCCAAAATCCTAAAACCAACTCAAAACCCTAAACAAAATCCAAAACCTAAATCAAAACCCTAGAAATAATCCCAAAACCCTAGGATTAATTTAAAACCCTAACTTAAACCCTAAATCAAACCCTAAACCCTAATCTCAATTTCCCACTCCACCATAACAATCTTAACTACTTCCCATTCTACCTTAACAACCCTAACTACTTCCCATTTCACCTTAACAACCTTAACCACTTTCCACTCTACCATAACAACCCTAACCACTTCTCACTTCACCATAACCACCCATAACAACCCATAACAAATTATCTAGCCATTGCAAGCCTATAAATACCTCTCCTATTTGCAAAAGAAAGGAGGAAGAAAAGGAGAGAAAAAAACTTGAAAAATTAAGAGGAGAGCCACCAAGGAGATTTCTCTCAACCAGAGCAACCAGAGAGGTCTCAGATGAGAGGGGAAGCTCAGAGAGGAGGAAAGTTCAAGTTTCAGGTCATCTTCGGTGAGCTTCGGCGAACTTTGGCAGTCAACATCTCTTCCAGCTCAGGTAAGCTTCAGTCAGAGCATAATTTCTCCTCATTTTAGCTCCCTAGGTCCTCCTCTTTCTTCCTCGATCGATTCCAGCAGCGTCAGGTGGCTACCCTGGCCGAAATCAAGATTTCATAGGTCGCCGGACACGATTCTTCGGCGATAGAAGTGGGGGCAGGAATCTAGTGGATGATTCGTGCCCTGGCATGCATAATACTCTTAGGTCGGACCTCCTCTTGCTTCACCGAACCTCTAGGTACCGCTTCAAGCCTTTTGGAAGCCACCAGGAGCTGCTTGCCATCACCGGAGAAGAAGATCACAGTGGAACGTGATCTGACGCTCCGCTCTTTGCAGCAGTACTCCAACCCCAGGGAAACGATCTACGAAGCTCCCCCGACTCACTGGAAGCGCTAGTGCCCCGAATCAAGCCCCAAGTCGCCTCCACAGTCGCCGTCGCCGGAGACGCCACTGAAGCTTGGTCGGGAGGAGAAGGTGTGCTGCAACGCTTGCTTCCAAATGGTGGAATTTCTTCCTTTCCGCGCCGTTGAGCCTTCAGAACCCCTAGATGGCTAGATCACCGCATGACAGCCTCCAGAACCACCTTCTTTCACGGCGCCATCGTCAGAGTTGTGTCGACGGCGAGGGAGATGGGAGGAGGCCTCCAACCGTCCGGTGCCTGATCCAAGCCGTTGGATCATCCTTTTTTTTCCTCCTCTTGCTCATGGGACGCTCGGATGCCAGATCAGGCATCGGGGGGGGGCTGGGATCGTGTTCCAATCGTCATTGTTAGTGAGATGTGGTTGCTAGCGACCGTCGAGTCTGTTTTAAAGGTTTCTTTTAAAAATACTTCTGATCCTTTTCTTTTCTTACGTATAGGTCCTTATTTCTTGCATTTAGGTCCCTGCACTAGTTTTTAAATCATTTTTATAATGTTTGTTTTGGAAAATTGTAGTGTGACCATTGTACTTTTTTATTAATGTTTTCCAGACTTTAATATTTGACATAAACCCCCTGATTTGTTTTTAATTCATCTTTTAGTCCAATATTTTGCATTAAAAGCCCTGAACTTTATTAAAAGTGTTCTGAATGCATGATTTTGTGGCACAATTGCAAATTAAACCCTGAAGATTCAAATATTTACTCATATGTGTTCAGAATTGCATTTTAAATCCTGAACTTCATTAATTTCACATTGAATGCATATTTTCTAGGGTAAAATTACACAACATTCCGTGAAACTTCAAGTTTTCAAACTTAAGTCCATTTTTCTTGCACATTTAACCCTGAATTACTTCAGAATTGTTTCAAACACATGTTTTACTGGCAAAATTGCAGATTAAATCCTAGGGATCTTGATTTTGACCAAAAATGCACATTTTGCACATTTAGCCCCCAACTTCTTTAAAATTACATAAAATGTGTTTTTCTCAAGTATTTTTGCTGGTTTAGCCCCAAAATCTCAGCTTTCATTTAGGATATGTGAATTTTGCACAAAAGTCCTTGGAATTTACATATTTCACTCACATATGCATTTTGTTCCCCTTTTCATGCATATTTTCTCATGCCTTCTTTCTTGCATTATGCACACACTTTCAACTCATTTCAAACTTGGTTTTTACATTATTTCCCGGATTTCTTCCAACTTTCGCGGTTTTGATTTGATTTGAGTTTTCATCGCCCGAGAGCATACATTAACCGACTTGACAATGCCAACATAGGCCCGATTGAGGATTATTTTCTCTTTTTTGATTTTTCTCAGATTTCTTAAGTTTTCGCTGTTTTGCGTAATGCTTTTCAAGAATTTCCGATTGTCACGATTTTCCTCATCGCCCAAGGGCCTACAGTAAAGTGGCATTTTCAATGCCTACATTGTCCCTTGGATTATCATTTTTTCCTTTTATTCCTTTCTTCACAATTGATTTAACATGTTTTCGCATTCATCTTGGGCATGTGCATTCAGAGTAGACAAGCATACTCACAATAGACCATTAGCAAGCAGGAAATCTTGAAAGACCGAGTTTCTCGGGCGCATGGGGGTGTCTAACCCCTTCCCCATGCATAATAAGAATCCTTACCTTTTCTCTGGCTCACATGGTCAAGTGTTGCATCCATTAGGCACGGAGCATGTATATGTTTTCTTCGCCTTGATTTCTTTTGGTTTTTTCTTTGTGTTTGGTTTTCCTCGTCTTTCCATTAAAAGACTAGGTGGCGGTTCCTTTCCTTATCCTTTTCTTATCTTTCCTTGGTGTTTCCGAGTCTAGCCTCCTTTTCTGAATTCACCATCTTTGCCGTGACCATATCTGGACTCCTCGTGTGCTCCATGCACCTAGGAGAGCCGTATAGGGTTCCACCGGCATGGTCACAGTCACTAACACAACTGCTCTGAGTTTTCAATTGCTACTCCTTCTACATAACTCCAAATAGCATGAGCTTTGGTAAGAATGAAGATTCACATCTCTTCCACATGTTGACAAAGTTTCAGCCAAAACCAAAGATGTTTTGCCACTCAAAAAAGTCTTCTACCAGTGTTGCACATGGTTATAATAGAGGAGGTGTCTTTCAAGACGACTAGAGACACATTAAGTTAGTCGACATTTCAATAGAAGGGTTGTGAGAGTTACCTACATTTCCTATCCCCACTATTTTTGCATTATCTCCAAAGGTTACTGCTCCATCTTTCTTTGTACATAATGTACTTAAGAGGCTATGATTTCCAGTCATATGTCGGGAGCAGCCACTGTCTAAGATCCATTTGGAGCTCATGATGTCCCTACATCATAAGATGCAAGTAAGTCTCTTGGTACCCATATAGATTTTGAATTT
>JAMKQA010020049.1:0-26362 GCA_024699735.1 Posidonia australis
ATCCAATAGTGTGTAGAAAATCCTTGAGACGATTAAACCAAGCTCTAGGAGCTTGCTTGAGCCCATATAATGATTTCTGAAGTTTGCATACATGTTTTAAAAATTCCTGATTCAAAAAACCCAGAGGCTGATGCATATAAATATCTTCATTTAATTCCCCATGAAGGAATGCATTTGATACATCCAATTGTCGCATATCCCAGCCATAGTTAAAGGCATGACTAAGAAGCACTCTAATGGTAACCAGTTTGATAACCGGACTAAAAGTTTCTTTGTAGTCGACTCCATATTTCTGAGCAAAGCCTTGAGCTACAAGTCTTGCTTTGAATCGTTCAATCAATCCATCTACCCTTTCTATAACTTTGTATACCCATTTACTTCCAATAACATTAGCATGTGGTGGAGGAGGTACCAAACGCCACGTAGAATTCTTGAGTAAGGCATCGTATTCCTCTTGCATGGCTTGCTTCCACTTAGGATCTTTAAGAGCTTGATTAACATTGCTGGGTGAATCATGAACTCTTTCAACATTGAGTGCACATTTGGGATTAGGCTTATGTAACCCTTTTGATGCTCTAATCACTGGTCGATCATTTGTACCATGAGGAAGATTCTCAACTGGTGTAGAATGATTTTCGGAAGATACATTTTCAGTAGATGATTAGGAATCATTTGTAGTTGTATTCTCTGAGGATGAGACAGATTCATTAGAGGTAGGTGAGTCACCACTATGAACATTTCGATCAATATTGGAATGTTCTTTCATAGCCATTGGAGAAGACATGTGAGGTATAATAATTGGATTTAATGAACCTGTATTGGGAATATCTTCTTGCATAGAGGTCAAACTGTCAATCTTCTTATTTAATGAAAAATCTTTTTCATTAAATATAATATCACGAGAAATATAGATTCTGCTATGTTCTAGGGAATAGCAAATATAGCCTTTATGATCCAATGAATAACCAAGGAAGATGCAATCCGTGGTACGATAATTAAATTTATTGGAAAGATATGGTCTCAAATTTGGGTAGCATCTACACCCAAATACTTTGAGAAAATGATAATCAGGTTTTGATTTGAAAAGTGCTTCAAGTGGACTGACCTTCTGTGGTAGAGATAATCGATTGATCAAATAAACCGATGTTTGGAATGCTTCGGGCCAGAATTCCTTAAATAGATTTGCATGAGCTAATAGAGAAAGTCCTGTGTCGACGATGTGTCGATGCTTCCGCTCCGCCATCCCATTTTGTTCATGGGTGTGAGGACACGAAAATCTGTGTTCAATACCAATTTCTTGAAGAAATTTGCAAAATGCAATATATTCTCCTCCATTATCACTTTGTAAAATTTTAATATTGTTTCCCAATCATTTTTCAACTTGAGCTTTAAAACTAATAATGGTAGGAAGAGCATCAGATTTATTGATTAATGGATATAGCCATGTATATCTTGTGCTTGCATCGATAAAATGAATGTAATAGCGAAAACCACATTTAGATGCAATCGGACTTGGACCCCAAATATCAGTAAATATTAAAGACAATGGCTTATGTTCAATAGAGGTGCTAAGCTGAAAAGGAAGTTTATGATGCTTTCCATAAACACAAGCATTGCAAAAATTTAATTGACTATCATTTATTGGTAACCGATTTGCAGCAACAATGGAAAGTATGCGTTGAGTGTGTGGATGAGCCGAATGCATATGCCACGTATCCATGGATGCTCTCACCGCCGATAGAGCTTACTTTCATGGATTTTGTGAAGGCAACTGATAAAGAGACCGTCTAGCAAGGCCCCGCCGTACTAGCTCCGATCCTTAATTGAAAAACCATTGTTATCAAATTCAATATTTAGAGGATTATCGTTGAAAAATCATTTTTGGTAATTCTAGGCACAACTAACGTGTCATTCAAGAATGCTTTACCATTATTAGTGGCTACTGATGCAGTTCCTGTATGGGTAATTGGTACTTGATTTCCATTACCGACGGTGAGGGTGTTGGCTCCTACATATAGAGTACTTATGGAGAGAGTATTTAAATCATTGGTGACATGGTGCATTGCACCAGAATCTGGATACCAGAGTGCAAGATTGGAGATTGTTTCTCCTTTGTAATCGAAGTTGGCATTTAGAGGAGGTGACTTTGTTGGTGCAAAAGTCTGAACGTCCAGTCTTTTAAAACAGTTGAGTGCAGAATGTCCATTTTTGCTGCATATTTGGCACTGGATTTCGGGTCGATTACCTCGTCCTCCCAACGACTGGCCATGTCCTCGTCCACGGGAAACATTGCTAGAGGCAACATGAGCTAGTGGCTGAGAATATTTATGAAGGCGTACCTCATACTTGAGGAGCATGCCTTGAACATCGGCTAAGGTGAGAGAAGAGGCCTGAGTTGTGATGCTGGTAACAATGGCCTCAAATTCTTGGCTAAGACCACCAAGAAGATAAAGTGTTATTTCTTCATCTGATAAAACTGTCTCTGTCACAACAAGATTATTAGAAAGTGAGGTGACATGAGCGATGTAATCGGTCATGGATAAGTTGCCCTTTTTAATAGTGTGAAGTTCCAGCTTCAACTGAAGGATACGGGCTTGAGAGCGTGACTGTAGACACCCCGATTTTGAAGTGGCTAATAGATAAACACTCTGAAGATGTTGCTTTGGATGCAATAAGCCCAACCACTTTCGAATCCTATTTGACACTTTAACCAGCCAGAGATCATTGCACAAACCTACCACAAGCTTGTAGCAAGCCCGTGGCCCAATTAGCAATTCAGGCAGCTAGTGGAGAGCACCAATGCGGAGCACTCGATTGGAGCATCCAGTAGGAGCACCACAGTGGCGCACCATCTTAGCGCACCATCTTAGCACACCAAGCTGGCGTACAACCACTTTTCAGGGTGCTAGCTGCTGGCTTTCCATCTTCTATGCTTGTAACCTTCGCTTGCGGATATTCCTTGCGAATCTACGCAAGGCTGTTCGTTTTCGAGGTTGTTTGCATCCCATTGGAGTTACCTTGTTGAGATTCTATAAAAAGCCATCCATTAGCAGCCTTTTGGCTCACTTGGCAACTCATCTCTCTTGGCTGAGCTACCTACTGTCTCTTGGTTAAGCCACTCACCTACTCTCAGCAACCTACTCTTGTTTCCAGAGGATATTCTCGTACTTCAGAGCATTCCTAGCTGATCCAAAGCAACAAGGAAGTCTTATCTTGAGCCATCAAGGAGGGAACATCTTAGGTAGGGTAAAATCCCTACCCATCTCTTTACTTAAGCTCCACATAATGCACTGAAGAAAGCATGCAATGAACTGGATGTATGATCTGATAGTAATAATTTTCGTGTTGTTTTTAGGATAAGTTGATTGCTCTTACATGTATATTTATAAGGTTTCTATGTTATGTGAAATTCTGCATCATGTGGTTTCTGTTTTACATAATGAATTATGATTCCATGCAAATATTAGCCATGAAATGAACTGTAAACAAACTCTTTGCATGTTCATCATCTTTACATGTTTGTTAAGTTAATTAAACCATTGCATAATCCTTAGAATCTACCAAGCAGTAATTGCAGCCCATGTAATCCATGAATATGTGATTTAAGGAGAAATAATAAAAGGGTTTTCATGCTTGCTTATTCATCATATTTGAGTTCTCTAGCATCTAAATAATTGATCTGGATAAAATTAATCACACTTCAACTCTTGCATCTGGCCCAGATTCTGAAATCAGACTACAGTCTAATTCAGAATTTTGGGGGACCACCAAACTGGAGCACCTATATGGCGCACCAGGATGACGCACCTAACCAGAGCACCATCCTGATGCACCAGTCTGGTCAGAGAATAAATCATCAACTTTACATCATGATCTGCATGCTTTTCCGGGTGTTTTGGACTTTGATGCTTTTGGTGTTTATTCTCTGATATGTCATGTCTTTGTATGCATGATTTCAGCCTAAGATAGCACTGTTTATATGACAGAAAAACAAATCATGTCTCACAATAAAACATAATTACTTAGAAGTAGCACTAGGCGTCGTCGACATCAGGCGATAACCTGGCTCTTATACCAAGATAACAAAATAGATGGAATGGATGGAAGCGTTGGAGAAGATGAATGAAGAGAGTAATTATTTTTCATATAATAAACAGAGGTATACATGTACATATATAAGGAATCCCTTGGATTCTATACAAGGAAATGCTATACAAGGAATCATAACGTACGATCGTAATTGATTTCTAAATATTCAATCTCTATATTTAGAAGATCTATTAAAGGTATGAGATCGTAATTGATTTCTAAATATTCAATCTCTATATTTGAAAGATCTATTAAAGATATGATTAATATGGTGAAACCTCCTTTTGATTTTTTTTTTCCTTCTTCCTCGTTCCTCCCCCTCCTACAAAAATCATATCTCTCATAATTAAAATCAATCCTCAAAGAAAATCATGTCTTACAGAAACATGTAATATAAAAACATGTATCACAGAAAAACAAATCATGTCTCATAGAAATGCAAATCATGTTTAATACAAACAAGAAATACAAATCATGTTTCATGTCTCACATAAATGTAAAACATGTCTCAAAAAAACCTGTTAAAAACAACATATCTCTATACTAAAAAAAACGTATCTCATTTGATAAAACAATATATCTCTATACTAAAGAAAATATCTCATTTGATTCTTACTTTTGGTGAAACCTTCTCTTCCTTGTTTTCTTCCTCTCATCCTCATTCCTTCCCATCCTACAAAAATCATATATCACAGAATTAAAATCAATTATCAAAAAAATTCATATCTCATTTTTATTAAAATAATCAAATCTAATGAAACATGTAATATATAAATCATGTCTTACAAAAACAATTATGTAATATACAAATTATATCTCACAAAAATATGTAATAAAAATGAGAATCATATCTCACAAAAAATCATATCTCACAGAAAAATAAATCATGTTTCACAGAAACACAAATAATGTCTCATATCTCACACAACATATCTTACAGAAATACAAATCATATCTGTAATATCTAGACACCTGAATGGGAGACCTGCGGGTTAGTGCCACATACATGGGTCATGGGTCAGTCATGTGGATTAGCCTTGCGTTTTCCTTGTCCAGAAATTCAGAATGATGTAAATCATGTTCCAAGGTCGATGTATAAGATTGGTTAGGAAGATATGGATGTTTATGATCAAATTGTATTCTTCTCTCTCTCTCTGGTGTTTGCAATTCTCTAGTTCCTTGTATTATGTGGTGTTTTGGTATTTTGTACCCATATACGTAAATGAAGACAAAATTGGGGAAAATGCTAGACATAGTAGCACATAGTGAATGCATAGTAAGTTGTCGCCCTTTACTGTGCTCTCACGTCCTGTAAAGACGTCGCTACCTCTCCATGCACTACAGCCATGATTTTCGACAGCTAAAGGTAGCGAAAATGGGAAAGATTAAAAGGAGGAAGGAAGAAGAGAGGCATCGATCTAGAGAGAAAATCAGAGTTCAGGGAGAGACAAGTAGAGAACCAGAGAAGGAGAGAGGAGAGAGGAGAGAGGAGAGAGGAGGAGTTTTCAGTCACCGAAGAAAAAGGAGTCGCGAGAAAACATAGAGAGCGTTGTCGGCACAGTAGTGTACGCGTTCCTCCTCCGATCTTTCCACTATTTTAGTTCAATTTCATGACAAATGTGTAGATTAGCTTAGGAATTATGATTTGCAATGGTTTCATGAATTTACAGTGATTTATGAATAGATTTTCAATGAATTTTGTAGGAAATTGCTATAGTAAATACCAGAGACCTCTTTGGTTTTAAATTTTCATATCTTGAGTTATATTTCGTTGTTTTTGATGATATTTGTCTCAAAAGATAGAAGACTCAGAATCCATTGATTTAAGTATTTTGGTGGAATTTTTTGAGCTCCAAAAGTGGGTCCGTCCAAGGCTCCCACCTTGGAGCAATTTCCAGCATTGTGTTTTTGAGCTTCTAGTTTTACTGTAAAAATTGGGCTCGTGGGTAAGCCCTGCGTTCTAGTGCCAGGGGTGAGTCCCGTGAGTAGGTCCTACATTTTGAGAATTCAGAATTTCAATGTGTGGATTTATTGATGAAAATTGTGATTTTAAATTCCAAAAATGATTCCTATAATGAAAAATGATTTGAAAAAGAGTTTGAAACGGAAATGCATATTTTAAAAAGATTTTCCATGATTTTGGTCGGATCCACATAGTGATAGGGCAGTGATCGGTTGGGGTATGAGGCCTTGGTGAAATAGACTACTCATCCAAAGGCATGGTTGTCGATGTCTAGCCTGGGTGAAAGAGACCAAATTAACCATTGTGTTGATGTTGGCTGGGTCTGGGGATGGAGTCCTCAGGTTCCTAGGCACCAAAAGGCGTCGGAAGGACGCATCCCCGTGCGTATAAAATATGATGTAATAAATGAGGCTTGCTGGCTGGGATAGTCGTACTCCTACACGGGGAGGTTCACTGTGGTAGTGCAGTTAAGAGAAGAATGAGTCTTCAGCAATTGCTTGTGGCTAGATCACTTGTGGCCAGAGTGACACTACTGATTTTGGCTTGTGTTGTGTGTGGTTTTCCAAGATGGTTTTAGACAAGGTTTTGAAATGCACAGAATGGTTATGAAAAGTGCAAGTGAATTTCAAAGGAAATGAATATGATTTGAAAATACTTGTTTTGCAAGTGGATTTTCGATAAATTACGGAAAAAAACTTTATGGATTTGAAAGGTTTCCTTATTCTACTTTGACAAACATAGTTTGTGGATTTCTCGTAGTTTTTGGTGGGCACATACTGAGTGACTTTTGAGGTCACTCACACATTTTATTTGGTAAATATGTCACTCACGCATTTCTCGTAGTGTCTTACAAAAATACAAATCATGTCTCACACAAATAAGAAATACAAATCATGTCTCATGTCTCACATAAATGCAAAACAAATCTCAGAGAAACATATTAAAAGCAATATATCTCAGTTTCTAAAGAAAACATATCTCATTTGATAAAACAACAGATCTCTATACTAAAGAAAATATCTCATTTGATTCTTACTTTTGGTAGAACCTCTTCTTCCTTGTTTTCTTCCCCTCCCTTCTTTTCTCGTTCTCTTCCTTATTCGTCGCTGTCCTACAAAAAACATATGTCACAGAATTAAAATCAATTATTAAATAAATTCATATCTCATTTTTATTAAAACAATCAAATCTAATGAAACATGTAATTTATAAATCATGTTTCATAGAAAATCAAATCATGTAATATACAAATCATGTCTTACAAAAATACAAATCATGTTTCATAGAAATGCCAATCATATCTCACAAAAATAAATTATATCTCATAGAATAACAATCATGTCTACAATCATATCTCACAGAAGCAAATCATGTCTCACAAAATCAAATCATGTCACACAATCAACATTGACATGAACACACACACTAAGAAAAAGAATCAAATCATACCTTATTTAGTGTAATAGCCTCTAATTGTTTCTCAATCTCCATCCGATAAATTTTCCATTCAAGGTGTTGAACCATAAAGTTCAACTCCTTTATTTTATAATTTAATTCACAATTTTGTGCTTTAAAAAGATTATTTTTGTAATATCTGTGCTTAGATTATCTAGATGAATGTAATTAATGTAAATTATGTGTGTAATCTGGATAATTAGTTTAATGACACGATTTTGAGTTGAGCTCTCTTTTAGTTGATATTAATCTTTGGTAATTCCCCGAATATGTGTTGTTTGGACCCGAGTGTGCCATGTGTGCATGAGTGGGGCCGTGTGTGGGACCAGGGTCAACTTTGCACAATGACTCGTTGACAGACCCCCAGCCTTCCACCTTACCGCCCATGCCGAATCTCGAATTCTGTCGAGATTTTCAATGGCTCGGTGACAAGAGGGCGGCAACATAAACGAAGAAGAAGAGGAAGGCTTCGAAGGCAGCATACTGGAATGAGAAGGGGGAAATCGTGGGCGAAAACCAGAGGAAGAAAGAAAGAAAGAGGGAGAGAGAGAAGAAGAGTGGGTGTCACCAATGGAGGAAGCTCGTCGAAGGACCCTTGCACTCGGAGGACGTCAGGAGAGTGGGGGAAGGACACTGGAGGAGCGAGGGATCACCAGAAACTCTGAAAGGATACACGTTCCTCTTCCTCATTCCCCTTCCTATGTTTAATGCCTCAAATGCATGAAAATGAGTAGAATGTGGTTGAATCATGGATGTATGTTGATCTGGTGATTTTTCCATGATTTTACAAGCATTTAAGTTGAATTTTTGAGACCTATGCTACAGTAGCTAAGAATGAGTTTCATGCTTTGTGATTTTTATATCTTGAGATACATGCCATGGTTTTTAATGAAACTTGTTCCAAATAGAAGTAGACTTGGCATGCTAGCATTTATATTTTATGTAAAATTTGTAATGTACCAGAGAGGGGTCAGCTAGAGGCCCCAAATTTGGTGAATTTTGATTAGGACTGCCCATTGTTTCTCTGAGAATCGGCTGATTAAGAAACAAAGGACCAGAGAGGGGTCAACCAGAGGCCCCTAATCTGTTGAGTTTTGATCAAGGTAGCCTGTCGTTTGTCTGAGAATCAGCTGATTCGAAACCAAAGGATTTCAACATACCGAACAAAGTTCGGTCTAGCGAATCCATATCAAATTTATCAGTATCAATCAAATCAGCATGCCGAAATTGTTCGGTATGCCGAATAAGAGATTTTTGCCATACCGAATGAAGCTTGGTTTACCAAATCAGAGCCCTGGACTGTTTGTAGTTTTGGAGCATTTCAGCATGTCAAAATATTTCGGTCTACCAAATCAAACCCCTTAGTTAATCTCTGAGATTTTTGCAAGAAGTTTCTTGAATACCTAGTTATGAGTTTTTGGCATATTGTTAGTGAAAATTTTTCAGAGATTTATAGAAAAGATATTTCAGAATAAAAGAATAGTTTACAGAAAGATTTCTATAATAGAAGAGTTTCAGAAAATAGTTTTAAGAAAAAAGAAAAGCATGTTTTAGAAAAGAAATTTTAGAGTTTTGAGTTAGCCTCGGGTGAAAGAAACTGGGAGCCAAAGAGCAAGTGCTGACTGGACCGTGTGTTCAGTCAGGAAAGTGGTGTTAGGTAGGCTAGGTAAGGTAGCTCAAGAGCTTGCACTGGGTCGAGTAAGATAACTCGAGAGCTCGTGATGAACCGAACAAAGTCACCAAAGCTTGCAAAACTAAAGCCGATTAGAGGGACGTCAAGAGGAGACATATCCCCGTGCAATGAGAATAGAAAAGAGAAGAAATAGTGAAGCCCATTGGCTAGGACGGTGGTATACCCTACACGAGGACTTTCACCGTGACAGTGTAGGAGATTGAAATTGGTGTCTCTTTTTCTGTTTGTGGCCAGGTCACTCCTGATTAAGATGACACAAGAAAAAAGATTTTTAGATTTCAAATTCAGATTCAGTTTGAGGCTAGAATTGAGCTTGGTTTTTTACTTTTGAGTTTTAGCCAGATTCTAGCCAAGATGAGATAAACGTTTTAGGACTAGTTCCAGCAAAGCCTTTGTGTTTAGTAAAGATTTAAATTTTGATATTTTGATTGGAACCTAGTTTCAGAATAGTTTTCTAGAAACAAAGAATAGAACTTGGATTTTAGAAAACCAAGAGAAAGAAAAGTTTTGTAAGAGCATGTTTTGATAAAATTTCTTGGAAAACGATTTTCCATAATTTTGGCCAAAACCTTTGTTTTGTAAGAACCAGAGTTGAGGTTTTCAGATAAGCTTTTCAGTCTTAAGAACTAGATTAAGGATTGTGATTGGTTTTCCACTGTTTTTGTTGAGGCGTGTATTAGGTGACTTAAAAGTCACTTATGTGTTTTAATTATTTGATTTTCAGGTACATAGTTGGAGTACAGCTAGTTCCAGTGCATTGAGCTTTTGGGAGCCACTAGCCGCACACAAGTCTGAGTAGTAGTCAGTATTTACTTAATTTTATATTTAACTTAGTAGACTCGGACTTAGCTTAGTATTGCATCTATGGCATCCTGAGTAGTGGGGTGTTACAATTTTCTAATTGGAGATTAAAATCAATCTATATCTTCAATTCAATGGTGGAATTTTCATTTCACTTTGTATCACTCCTTTTTTACCTCCTCCTTTGCTTGCTGCTCCTCCCATGCCTTCTTCTCCTTCTCCCTTGCCTTCTTCTTTTGCCTTACCTTCTCCTTCTCCCCATCCTTTGCCCTCTCCTTCTCCTCCTTTGTGTTCTCCCCCTTTTCTCAATCTTGTTCATTTTCATTACATTCAAAAGCCAATCCCTCAATTTCTTCCTTAAAGTATCAATAATCCATCTCTCAAAGGGATATGGCATAAGTACACCTTCTTCCACCTATCAAAAAAAGTTAAGCATGAAAAGAAAATAAATATATGATAAACAGAATAAATAGAAGCATTAAAAAAACTACATTGTTCAAAGAATAAATGTTTCCTATACCTTGGTGGCCTCTCTTCTTCGAACAATTTTACAAAAAAATTTGTGAACACCTCGATGCTCCACAAACTCTCAATAAAAAATTCTTGATCTTCTTTGAAACCCAAATGGATGTCTGAGGTCACAATGTTCATGTAACCAAAACTACATAATCAAATATATCATTAATAAATTCATCCATTTAAATTAAATTAAAAGGAAATAAAACCATATAGAATTCTATGTTTTCAACTACTTACAATAAAAGCTATGATGCAACCCTCAAGGTATCCAACATCACCAACGATGCTTCCATCTATCCTTGCTCTGATCCATTTTGCCTTGACATTCAATCCTTGCAAGAAATATTGGAAGCATGTAGAGCCCCAAGCATAACTACTCATATTGTCTAAATTATCTACATACTTAATTAAAGATGGTTTCAATTTGCCATTTCTTTTGGGGAAAAGAAATGTGGCAAAAAGATAAAGAATTAATAATTTTACAGTTCCCTTGTAATCTTGTGTTTCAATGAGGCCTAAGACTTGTTTCAGGATGCCAAGTCTCGTGAATTCACTCCCTCAAAATAAAAATCATATGTGTTTAGCTTAATAGGGTCACTAACAAATACGGACTTTCCTCTAATGGGAAGTCTAACCACTATAGAAAACTCCACTTCATTTAGCTTTAATAGTTTGTCGATAATGACAAAGCTTTCTCTCGTCGTATAAATTAACAAGCAAGTCTAGCAAATTTCTTTCAAGCTTCAAAATATTCGTCATGAAGAAAAACTACGCAAATGGAGTTTGATTGATTATCACACAATGTCAAAGATGTAACTTGGGAGTCAAGTTTGTGATGGTCTTAATGAAATTTTTTTGAGAACAACAGCTCTTTAATACATTCAGAGTATCGGTGCTTATCTTCCCTAAGATAAATGATAAAACAAATAAATAATCAACCATTTTAACACATAAGAGACCATTATATTTAGAAAAGTATACCTGAAGAAGCACTTTCAGTATTGGAGTCCTTTTATGGTGTAGGACTAGGATGTGGCTCTTTATTACTTGTACTTATAAGGAGTCATTGACAAATTTATCATGTAAACAACAATATCATGTTATATATAAACTACAATATCATATTATATCAAACAGCAATCATATCTCATTAAAAAAGTATACCTAAAGAAGAAGAACTTGCAATCAAACTTGCAAGCTTAACCTCTTTTGGTGTCGGTGGTATAGGCTCTTTCAATAAGGTTGTACTTAAAAGAAAATTTTTCATATCTCATGTCATACACTAATGTTAAGAAAATTCATATACAATTAAATACAATAATATCTCAGTTTAGTGTAGACAAAAATCATGTCTCATGTGAACATATCTCATGTTCACATGAGATATGTTCATGTCTCAAAGAATTTTATAGAAGTTTTTCCCTTAAATTCAACAGATAATAAGGATAAATTGATTTTAACAATCATATCTTACATATACAATCATGTCTCATTAAACAGCAATCATATCTTACATGTACCATCATGTCTCATGTAAAAAGCAATCATGTCTCATATAAGCAAAAATCATGTACATGTAAGAAAAAATCATGTCTCATGAGATATGATTGTATATATAAGATATGGTTGCCAAAATCAGTTTATCCCTATTGTACATAAGATATAATTGTATATGTACTACATTTAAGGGAAATGCTTCTGCACAATTCCTAATATTCAACACTAGTACTATGCAAGAACATATAAGCAATCAATTATTAGTAATATAATCATATTTTAAAAATCATGATTTGATAAACTTGATTGATTGTTTATATAAATTTACATAACAAAAATGTACTACATTTAAGGGAAAAGCCTCTGTACAATTCCTAATAGTCAACACTAGTACTATGCAAGAACTATAGACATCCCGATTTTGCAGTCACTTGGCAGCAGGCTCCTCTGGAAGACGCTCTGGTTGCAACCACCACTCCTAAACCCTAGCTCCATCAAAACCCTAAACACTCAAGCCCACACAGGCCCACTTAGGCCCACACAAGCCCACTAGGCCCACACAGGCTCACTTAAGCCCACACAAGCCCACTAGGCCCACACAGGCTCACTTAAGCCCACTAGACCCACACAAGCCCATTCTAACTTAATCCAAGCAAAACAACTAATTAAAACTAAAATCCACCTAAATCAACCTAAATTCATTTAAAATCCTAATTAATCAAGTAAAATCACTAATTAAAACCAAAATTAAACAAAATTCACCTAAATCCACTTAAAACCCTAATTAATCAAGTAAAATCACTAATTAAAACCAAAATTAAAAAATATTTTAAACCCTAATTAATCAAGTAAGATAACTAATTAAAACCAAAATTAAACACAATTCACCTAAAAACATTTAAAACCCTAATTAATCAAGTAAAACCCTAATTAAAATCAAAATCAACCTAAATTCACTTAAATTCCAAATTAATTAAGTAAACCCCTAATTAAAACCAAAATTAACTAAAATCTACCTAAATCTACTTAAAATCCAAATTAATCAAGTGAAACCCTAATTAAAGTCAAAATCAAATAAAATCCATTTTAAACCACTTTAATCCATTTAATTTCAAGGAGAACCAAAATTAAACTAAAAAAACCCTAAAATCACTTAAATAAGTTAAAAACCCAAATTTAAACTCAAAATTCTAATTAAAATCCAAAAAAAACCCTAATTTAAACTCAAAACTTTAATTAAAATCCAAAACGCCCTAATTAAACTAAAAACCATGATTAAAATCTAAAAAAACCTAAATTAAAACTCAAAATTCCAATTAAAACCCAAAAACCATAATTTAAACTAAAAACTCTAATTAAAATTCAAAACCCTAAAAATCCCTAAAATAATTAAAATCCTGAAAATCTTAATTTAAAACCAACTAATTAAATCACAAAAAAACCCTAAACTAATTAAATCACAAGAAACCTCAAATTAATTAAATCAACAAAAAACCTCAAATTAATTAAATCACAAAAAACCTAAAATTATTAAAATCCTAAAAACCCTAAATCATTTAAATTCAAAACCCAAAAGAAACTAACTTAAAATCTCATAATTAAATTCAAACCCCTAAAAACCTAATTTAAAAATAATTAAACTATAAAATCACAAAACCAAAAACTTAAAACAAAACCAAAAACCTAAAATAAAACCAAAACCCTAAAAAACCTAAAACAACAAAAAACCAAAAACAAAACAAAAAACAAAACCAAAAAAAAAAAAAAACAAGCCCGTTAAGCCCAATACACCCATGACATCTTCCTCAACCAAAAAACTTAGGAAATGGAAAATAATGCTACGGTGTCTTCTTCCTCCCCGCACCATCTCCCTCATTCCCACATTTACCCAACTGCCATCGCCCATGATCACGTCTTCTTCTATCCCTCTTAAAAGCCTGGAAAAACCACCAAAGAAAGGGAGAACGGACTGAATTGGAGAGCAACGGGAGAGGAGGTTGAACGGAGAGTGCCGGAGCAACCAGAGGACCGCCGACGAGCTTCACTAGAGAGGCACACCTTCCGTTCATGTAATCCGCTTTTCTCGTTTATTTTTTTTCATTTATCTTAGGTCCTTTAGTTCCTGTTAGCACCCTGGATCTGCTTGGACGGAGGTGCGTCTCCTGTACGCCGCCGCCTCCCTCCGGTGATGGGTCCTCCATCACCGATGGGATCCCTAGCCTCCCACTGTGGGAACAGGTCCCTGAGACCTCTCCTACCTCTTCCTCCTCTTCTTTCTGGAGTTCCATCGCTTCAGAGTGACTTCTCTGACCTCCCGTGGCCCCGGAGGAACCTCGCCGTCGCTCCACACCGCTGACTACTGATGAGAAGTTGCTGGAGCTCTCTGGGTGTTTTCGCTCCAAGCCACCACTTCAAGGAGATTCACAGCCTTGTCACAGAGCTTCTCCCACAGCCTCACCGTCGTTACAGAGCCTGAAGCACTGCCCCGATCGCCGTCGCGGTCATCTCCGGTGCTGGAGATGGGGGGAAGGTTATGGACCTTCCCCGTCCACGCCGACGCCTTCCGGAGCATCTCTGTGTTCCCCTTAAGCTCCTCCAGACCTCGCCACGCAGCCCCGCCGTCAAAACACCGCTGTCTGGGTCACCACTGTCGTTGCTCACCGTCGCCGGAGATGAATAGATAACGGGTGACGTCGACAACACGTTCCAGCAGGCAAGAACTTCATCGACGCTGGTGGATCTTCCCCCCTTCACCTCCACAAGCTCCTCAGCCCCTTAGATTGCCGATCAGTCATCGGGAGAGCTCAGATGAGCCTCCGAGGCCGTCGCCACCGACGATCTTTGAATCGTCGACGATGACCTTTAGTTTTTTAGGTTTTTATTAAAAAGACGCTTAGTTTTAAATTATTTTCATTTGAGTCTTTTTTTCATTACATTTGAGTCTTTTTTTTTATGTTTAAGTCCCTGACATTTTAAATAACCCTTTAGTTTCTTTATTATTGTTGTAAATATTACATAATTTACCCTATTAGATTTTAATTTCATAGTTAGTTCTGTAAGTAAATGTTTTCTCACAATTAAACCCCTGCATACATGTTTCCCTTAGAATTAAGTCCTAGGAATTTATTCTTTGGCCCTTGAACTCTCTTTTTTTAAAAATTACATTGTAAATATTGCATATTTTGTCCTATTTAAATTTTAATTGCAATTCTATCCTATTCACGCATGTTTTATCACACTTAAACTCCTGAGATCATGTTTTCATTGCATTTAAGCCCTGAACTTTTGCATTTTTCCCCCAGAGTTTTTGAAAAGAGATTCCTTTGTACAATTTACATTTTAGACCTTAAATTATCTATAATTGCACTGATCATGTAAAAAACTTGATTTTTATCACATTTTGGTCTTGAGATTTTGCAAATTAGTCCCTAGATTCAACCAATAATGTTTTCTAAATAGGAAAATTTACATCTAGGTCCCTAAACTTTCTTAAATCATTAATGATAGTTTTTATTGCATTTTAAATCACATTTTAATATGTTTCACATTTATTGATCACTTGAGCTTGTAAATCATCACTGGAATAAAGTTTTCCTCATAAAACTCTGTTTGAAATATAAATGAACATATGATTTCACATTTTTGTCAGATTTGCACCCTATGTGGGAATTTTGCATAATAGACCCTAGGTTTTTAAGAAATTACCAAAAGTATACTTTTCACACATGAAACATCACATAGCCACATTTTCATTAAATTTTACATCCTAGCATCTAGGCAAAACTTTTTAAACCCATTTTTTAACCAGAAACTTTCCTTTTGTGAATTTTACAAATTAGACCTTGAGTTTTTAGGGAATTATCCAAGTACAATTCTTACATCCCAGTGTCGTATTTTCCTTTGATCCATCATCTGTACACTAGGATAGAAGTTTCTGAGTGCATTTTGATCCAATTTTCATCCTTTTTGTGAATTTTGCGTTTTTAGCCCTATACTTGTCCCTTATTGTTTTTATATTATTTTATTGTTTCAAGACCTTTTCTTTTGCTTGTTTTCTTCTTTCGTGACATTTTTCATACATTTTGGCATATCTTAGACCATGCATTATCCCCATGCATGCATTTATCGCATTTGACCACTGAAATGATCAAATTGCCCCTATGTCATCAATTCATGCACATGCATGTTAGTTATTGCACCAAGTCATGCATAATCTCTGTCCAAAGCATTTCTCAGCATCTTTTACCCACCTAGGTACATTTTCGTGCATTTTACACGATTTTTGTTGTATTTGCACATTAGTCCCTCCTTTTGAATAAGTCTACATTTCATGCATTCTTCCGTGGATTTTTCTCCCATCTGTCACTAGTTTCCCTCATCTGATATTCGATTTGACCATCTTTATTCCAAGTTTTTGAATTTTTCCAATTTGATTTGGATTTCATCACCCGAGGGTGTATATTAACAGACTTGAAGGCCGACATTAGCCCACTAGGGATTATTTTCTGTTTTTGATTTTCACGACCTTTTCCATGATCCGATGACTTGGGTTGACCTCACCTTCTATCCTTTTGATCTCAGAATGACTTTCTGGACTATTCTTTACCAAAACATCGTCATTTTATATGATTTTCTCCTAATTTCACTATTTGCCTATTTTATGTGGATTCTTTCGCAATTCTTCCGTTTGGTTGTCTTTGGTGTTTTTTGCACTCCTAATGATTTGGGTCTATTGTATTTTTGATCCCCTTGACCTCAATGTAGTTTTCATAACCATTCTTTACAAAAACATCGTCATTTTATGTAAATTTCTTCACATGTCACAGTTTTCCTGTTTTATGTGGACTTCTTTGCAGTTTTCCCACATTGATTTCAGTGATGCTTTCTTTGATTCTAACGACTTGAGTCAGTTGCATTTTTGACACTTTTGAGACTTGTATGATTTTTCGAGCCTTTCTCGTCGGAAACTTCGTCATTTCATGTGATTTTCTTTATTGTGTCATACTTTGTGATTTCATCATTTCCTAAGAATTTCTTCGCAGTTTTCCCATATCCTCTTACACGTCCATCCAGTCTTGTCTTGGCATTCATATCAGCATGATTAGAACACAATCTAGGCATGGCAAACATTCACTTAGCCTCTAGCAAGCGAATCAAACTAGAAAGACCGAGTTTCTCGAGCGTACGGGGGTGTCTGACACCTTCCCCGTGCGTAATAGGAATCCTTACCCATCCTCTGGTTAGTAGACATCTGGCCTTCATGTTTGCATCTCGTTCATTCACTTTTTTGTGATTTGTTTGTAGTTTTCCTCGTCTTTCTCTTAAAAAACTAGGTGGCGGTTCCATTTCTTTCTGTTCTCATCCCATCTCGCGCCTTCGCCATCTTGGCATGATTGTGGCCTCCTCCTTTTGGCACGACCCCGAGTCGGATAGGCCCTGGGTCCAGGCACGGTCACAAGAACATATAAGCAATCAATTATTAGCAATACAATCATATTTCTATAATCATGATTTGATAAACATGATTGATTGTTTATATAAATTTACATAACATTAATGTATAACATGAGATATAGCAAGTATACCATGTAAACATATCTCATTAAAAGTGAATCAACTCACATGTAAAGAGCAAACATATCTCATTTAACTTAAATCATGTCTCATGTAAATATATCTAATGTTATTAGCATCATACACATAAAAATTAATTAAAATGCATTCAGATCATCTTAAAAATTAATTAATGACATATAAAATGCATTCAGATCATCTTATGCACACTCATGTTATACACATATAAATTAGATCATGCACATTTATATCACACAAATCACCTTAAATAAAAGAGGAATCATACTTCTTGTAACTCGTTTCTAAATATTTTCTTCAATTACCAACATCCTTTTTCATTTGACGGGCATCTTAATCTTCATCTGTTTCACAAGAGAAACAAATCAATTAAAACTTAATAAGACTTACTTGATAAACTATATTAACCTTTTTCAAGCATAATTTCCAAATCCAAATTCTAAAACCATCGATGTCTAAAGAAGAGTACGATGTATCTCTCACTAATCTAATGCAAATATTAGCAATCATATCTCATTTAAAGCAAAGAAATAACAATCATGTCTGATGTCTCAGTAAGCAGAAATGATGTATCATGTATCTAAAAATCATGTCTCATGTAAACATATACATTCAAATTTATCAAAATAGATTCTAAAAATCATGTCTCATGTATCTAGAAATCATGTCTCATATATTTAGAAATTATTTCTCATGTATCTAAAAATCATCTCTCATATTTCTAAAAATCATGTCTCAAATATCTAGAAATCATGTCTCATGTAAGAGGAAATCATATCTCATGTAAATATATACAATCAAATTTATCAAAATAGATTCTAAAAATCATGTCTCATGTATCTACAAATCATGTCTCGTGTATCTAAAAATCATGTCTCATTTATCTAGAAATCATATCTCATATAAACATATTCAATCAAATTTATCAAAATGTATTTTGAAAACCATATTTCATGTATCTAGAAATCACGTCTAATATATCTAAAAATCATGTCTCATGTAAAAATAAATCATGTTTTATATAAGAGTAAATCATATCTAATATAAGAATAAATCATGTTTCATGTAAGAATAAATCATGTCTCATTTAAAAGTAAATCATGTCTCATATAAACATATACAATCAAATTTATCAAAAAAAATTCTAAAAATCATCTCATGTATCTTTCACCTTTGCTGTAGTAGAAATGCAGTGTTGGCAGTAAGGACATGAAGATGGTCGATAGTGACTAGGTAGTCGATAACTAGAGATTGTGAAAGTAGAGTAGTGCTGGACAAATAGAGTGATGCTCAGTAACTAGAGATTTCATCAACATAAGGAAAAGGATACTCGAGAGGGCAACAGTTAGGGATTTTGTTAACAAAACAAAAGATAGGATAGTGCGAGAGAAGAGGACAGGTAGAGTGATGTTCGATGACAAAGGATTTGATGTTTGTAAAAATGAAGATGAAAACGAGGATGAGAGAAGACTCAACGCTAAGAAAGACGAGATAATGAAAATAAAAAAGTTGAACAGTTTAAAGACTCTGAAAGAACTAAATAATTTAAAAGTATCAGAAGAGTCAACGGTTCGAAGGCACTACAACGTGAAACAACTTGACAATTTGAAGACTATGGTTTAAGGACTTAACAATGTGAGAAGGCTTGAGAATGTTAGACCTTGATGGAGAATATGAAGGTAGTATTTTATGGAAGACTAAAATCAACATGAAAAAAAGAACTCTCTCTTACCAAGTGAAAATAAGATGTCCATTGTTGTCAATTCTACTTTAAGTGAAATTTTATTGCCAATTCCACATAACATAAGGAACCAATCAAGATTAGCTCATAATTAAATTTCATTCCAAAGTTGGCTAAAATTCTATACCTGCTCAAATGGGAAAATTTCTGTCCCCGCTCACATGGTTAAGTCCCACGCCGGGAAATACGTCAATACAACTGAACAAACAATGCACCCAAAAAAATATGATACTCGTGCAACAAGCACCTCGTAAAACTGTTATATGAACAATGAAACAATAAGGATTGCAAAAAAATTACATGCTAAATAAACAACATATGATGAACAACTACATCACTAAAGCCTCTGAAGAAGGTGGAGGTGCAGTATTCTCAGGTATGAGATTCGCATCTATCGGAATCTCTGGTAATGGGTTCTCCTGTTTAACATTCTCTTCTTGGGAAGTATCTACTTCTTTCGCATTCTCTAGTGGTGTGTTATTCTGTTGTGAATCTGATGTGACATTCTCACCCGACGGTGCTGGAGTATCAGACAGATCAGAGGTGGGAGTGCTTGCCGGGGGAGTAGCAACAGAAGCAAGTTGAGGAGCAGCTTCTAACATCAAAGGTTTGTTGGGCTGCTGAAGGACAGGACTCTGTGCAGCAGGAGGGAGCTTCTTAATGGTAAGAGGAGGAGCTGACAAAGATGGCATTCCAGGAGGTAGGATTTCAATAGGAGGTTTCTTTCCTGCATCTGCTAGGCTTGTGAGTCTTGGTTCTTCCAAAGAAGCCAAGAATGCAGCTGTTGCATCAGTTTTGACAGTGCGCACAGGCTCAAGCTCTTTCTGTAGTATCAGATTCCACACTGAGACAAGGTTCTTTAATGTTGGGCGACCATGGGCCTGACAAATAGCAGAGTCTAGAAGTTAGGGAGGACAAATGCACAAGAAAATTTGACAAGTACAACAGTAGAGACAAAACATACCGCTTATTGTGTACCATATATAATCAACCAGAATCAATTAGCCTAAGCACTTTTCAGGAGGTCAACAGAAAACTAGGCATTCAAATGCTGACTTGGTTCTTCTCGAAACATATTAGTTCCTAACATAATAGCTCAACAGAATAACGGATATAGCCTTAAGAAGTCCCACTAACGCATGATTTCAAAGGTCAACAAGTGAAGCACAAAGCCTAACAGTATGTTCTATGGAAATTGGGAATTACGTATTAATGTAATTACTTTGGATCGTATGACACAATAAAATGCCAAAATGGTTTTAGCCCATATACTATCTCCAAAAGGAAGAACCAAAAAAACACTGCCTTTGATGTGAGAACAACCAACTCTACTGGACAAGGCAGAAGATGTCGTCCTTCACCTTGCACCAGCATGTTGCAAGGAGGGGTAGCTGGAAGAACATCAGATTTAACAGCCACAATGAAGTTGAGTATGAACATTACATGTGCATGAAGTACAGCTTCAGCGAGCATCCCAGTGTCCTGCCATGCCTTCTCCATCAGAGCATTGTCACCAAGTACTGCCGCTGAGAATGCTGCTTCACGGCCTTGGCCAGATGTGATCAGATTACCAACTAAAACCTGATGAAAAAACCATATCCCTTTCAGAAACTATGCAGTTGCCGTACTGAAGAAAAGTTGGTAGTTCATCGACAGAACAACAGTAGAACTACTACTACTACAATATATGTAACAATGTATAGCTTGCTAGTTCCATATAATATTCATTCAGTCTTAGCAAAATGGAGAAGTGGAAAAAAATTCAGGGTATCATAATTTAAAAACATTAGTACAGAAAAACACTAAATAAATGCAAAAACTTAAAAAACTTGGTATTAATGTATCAGACATCCACCAAAGGTTGCTGCTTTCTTTGACATTCAAGCATATTTGATCATGTAATCATCAACCATAACTTCAAAATTAATAACCATGGTACTTGTTAGAGGCACCAAAATAACCTACAAACTCTAGCTTAGTACTTTTCAAAGAATAACAATATCACACCTATTTGTCTCACCTATTGCTCAAGCATATTTTACCTACATGCTATGCAGGAAATTCATTTCAACTCTTCACATGCTAAGTTCAAATACCTTAAGAGATAAATCAAAAAATGAATTAATTCGTGAAATGATAGGGATAGCAAAATTTCAGGATAACACGACAGAAAGCTGCCTTAGGTGATTTGGCCACGTGCAAAGAAGACCTATGAATGCACCTGTAAGCAAAGGGGAACAAATTCATATTTATGGGGCTAGGAGTGGAAGAACTCCTAAAATAACAAGCTTAGAACTCAGTAGTAAATAAGGAACTAAATATGCATAATCTTACGAAACGGCCATAGATAGAACCAAATGAAGCGAAAGTAGTCATGTTGCCAACCCACAGTGGGATAAAGGTGTGACTGTATTTTTTGTTGTATATATGCAAAAGCATAAAAAAAATGCAAAAACTGTAGAAAATATATGACTAAAAGGGGACCAAATTCAAGAACTACTGCTGGACCATAAAGTATGTGAAGCCTGTGGCACATACAGAAAGTCTAGTTAGTTCGCCATGATTTGCAAGACGCAGTGCAACTCCTCTCAATATTTGCCCATGTAATGCACCCTTCACAGAGCCAGCTACAGCTAATCTCTTGAGAGCCTCACGAGCAATATCAGCTTGTCCAGTTGCATCTGCAGCGTCAATCAATTCCAAAAATTCCTGTGCAAACTTTACTATGCCCTGAACAGCATCTACAAGATTTTCCTGTTTAACAGCAGTAAAACTGAGTAATTCAGTTACATCTGTCCCAGCATTTTCCTGCCCCACATCCCGGCTATTACTCATTGTCAACAAGCACTGGAGGGCTCTCTTCAAATCAGTGCTTTGCATGGCCAAGTCGAATTCCAACCTAAAAGTGCAATCAGAACTTTCATAAGATGGAAGCTAAAAGGCAAAATAGCCAACATTTCATCCACGCAGAAAAAAAAATGAATTGCAGTTTTGACATAAATTCAGTAGACAAATAAAAGATTGTGATTTCTAATATAAATATGGTTTCCAAGAGCGTGAGGCAAAATATCCACCATTTCAGACCTCTTGGATATTCCAGGCAAATGAAGTGCTTCTGTTGCATATCCCATCCCAAGCATGAACTGTGCCAAGTCGTCGTGGTGTTCCCTGCCAAGCCTACTTGCCCTGGAAAATATAGTTGAAACTTGAAACTAACAATGTTTACAACATACGTAAAAATATCCAGACATATGCTTTTAGAAGGGGAGGAGCGTACCATTTCACAGCACTGACAGCATCTCCATGAGCAGCTAGACATCGACAACGAATACCAGGATGGCTTAAGGAAAGTGCATGAGCGCACATGTACCTTGTATACAGAATATTCACATGAGAAACTTTGACACAAAAGTACTAATTTGGAGCCTATGGAGACAGGCATTTTTCTACCATCAGCAAATAAATAGTATTAGTGTTTCTGTTCATGCAGCAAGCAGGAGATGGTTTCCACTTTACAGAATGCAGGACTGACACTGTCATTCGATGGCATGATAACTCATCATGCTCATGAACATAAGGAATTAACCAAAGAAGGCAAATTGGTAGTTTTTTTAAACCAATATCACAAAAAGTGACTCTGCAACATCAATGCCATAGGATAGGTAGAGTGGTTGACAATATGATCAGAGAAAATATGAAGGCAGAATATTCTATTTAACTAGGAACTTGAACTGAATATGATTTTTTATGTATGAATTCAAAGGTTATTAGTTTGGGAAGGCTGCAGATTAGTTTAGGAAGAACTAGTATTATTTCAAATGGTATTGAACTTGCTGAGCCTGTCAAAAACCATAACAAGAATCTCTGCTTGGAAGGCTGCAGATTAGTTTAGGAAGAACTAGTATTATTTCAAATAGTATTGAACTTGCTGAGCCTGTCAAAAACCATAACGAGAATCTTTGCAGTGAAGCATGAGACTTTGTATAAGATGAGAAGTAGAAATCTTGCTTAGAGGAGGAGGTGGGATGAAACCCATATTATCATCCAGGAGAAGAAAATAAATATTTTATCAACAGAAAAAAGTTTAACTTTCTATCACATATAGTCCCATAACTTCATCATCCATATGATGAAAAAATGCAATAGTGATTACGGAATACAGAATTTGGCATCCCTGTACGTTAGAAAAATGCAGAGTGCTTACCAAATATCTTTTGTAACAATATATGTCATACCTGTCAATAAGCCAAAGAACTCCATCCCTGACACCCACCACAACGAGGGGTCCCACAGGACGTTTTTGTTCTGGAGGAAAGCGAGTGACAGCGACAGACACCCCTCCTCCAGCAATGGCTACCTCATTTATTTTTCTTTCTTCTGATTCTCTATGTAGAACTGCATCATCCCCATCTACTTTGGACTGTTTTGGCAAAGATATAAATGGGGGTATAGAAGGAGAATGCTGAAATGAAGCCAGCCGAACTACCTGAAAGGAATTATGGCAGAATAGAACAGGCATTTAAAATTATGAATATGAAGAAATCCTTTCCAAGTTGGATTAGCAACATCACTCAATAGATTGCATGCACTTCTCATTTTGTTCAGTTTGGTGAACATGAATGTGTGTGACAATTCAAAAGAAAATTATCTCATTGTGCTAGTCTAATTTCCTTTTTGCTGATGAGCATACAAAGTAGCATCCTCAAGGTTTAACTAAACAAAGTTATGAAACACTTGAATTATTATTGACCTTTCAATTTTGCAAAATTCTTAAGAAAAACTTTTCAATGAAAATTATGATAACTAGAGCATATACTTGTCTTGCTCATGTTTTCATAACTATGACCGTCTCAGACTCAAAAGTACTCCTAGTTTTACACCTGATAATACTGATTTAGATGTGAACTTCACCTGAAGCATTGGAGGCCTTAAAGCGATCCTTTCATTAGTGACAACTTTTGCATTATCAACGGTTATCAGAGCCAATTCCCCATGTTCAGCGACAGCCCTCGCTTGTGCTGCTTTAGCCTTCATTTCTTCCTTCTTTCTTGTCGTTTCCAAATCAATAGCTGCAACTCCAGCATCCACAAATACACATCTACTTTCACATACACCAAGACATAAGTAGCAGATTGGCAAAAAAACCAACATAATATTTTAGCATTTATTTCAAGCAAAAAAAACTACAGCTGAAAATCTTAAACACCACAAATAGATCAAATCAATAAACTACATGCCTTCAGTGAAGGCCTCACCGTGATTCAGTGGTATTGCAGACCAATCCATATGAACTGGCTTTTCATGCAGCATGTCATCATTGACGTCATTTATAGCAACAGCCAGGTAACCAACACTGAATTCTTCACAGTGTTTTTCTTGTAATAATATTAATATATGCATGAATAGTTTGATTTGCCAAGTTTTTTCCAAGAACATCCAATATGTACAGAGTATATATTGATACCAATCAGGAATTCAACTGAGAGATTAGATGACTATTTTGAAGAAAATCATAGGCTGTTTCAGAAACATCTCAGGGTGATATTATGATTTATTAGGAATTTTGCAGGTTGAGAAGGACATTGGAGGTTTTGAAATTAATTAAAACTTTTGTATTAAACTGAATTATCATCCAAGGCGATCAATATTGAGCACAGAATGTTTTTTTTTCTTCAGCAAGGTTTATTGTTATTATGATGTATTCAATTTCTCAAAAGTTTGTTCGAAGACCAGCTACTGCTGGCTGCCCATGCTACATGTTGGCAATATGGAGGCACCAACAAATTCATCTACGATAGAGTGGCTGTTTTGGCTGAGCCAACACTATAGACAAGGTTTTAAATGCCAGTTAAATAGGAAACGTGTTGGAGACATACATCAGTGAAAACACAATAAATTTACGAAAATCTATGAAAATAGTCAAAAAAAACTTCGAATTTCAATTTAAAACTCTAGAATAAACTGAAGTAAACAATAATTTACATCCAAAGCTACTTCAATCCACTTTCTAAGCATGTATCAAATTAAAATACACTACATAAACTTAATACAAATATCCTAAAGATTAAATAGTACCTAAAAATACTTAATAAATGTATAAATCATACTTAAAAATACTCAATACATGTTTAAAATAAATAATTCTCACAACATTTAATATGGGAAAAAGTAAAAATAAGAAAATACCCAAGTATTAGAGGTGTGGAGTGATTAAGGATCATCCTAGATGTCATCACTATGTATGAGGGTGGCGAGGTAGTGCCCTTGCCCCAAAATGGTTTACAGTTATATGAGTATATAGATTTTAATGATTTTATAGAATTGCTACATTAGATCTATGTAATATTAATTTAGATCTATGTATTATTAAGTTATGTCTATCAATGTAATATATCCATTATCTATGTGATATACAATTTATATAATCATATAACAAGTTGCACTACGTTTACAAAGAGAGAAGAGAAAGGAGATGCTAGGACCAAAGGAGAGAACTTAGTGAAAAAGAAAGAAAGATGTAGCAGCAGCAGCATTCCGTCCATGTCGGACCTTTTAAAGACCATGTCAACCGACATAGGATGGACTAGGAGTAAAAAGTACACCAAGTTGATCAACATGCCAAAACTCATCGCCCTCACCCCGGCTCCAGCTGACATCAAGTACTTTGTGATTTATCCTATAATATCATTTCACCCAGCTAAGAAACCGACACATGCAGTGATATAATCATATAACAAGTTGCACTACGTTTACAAAGAGAGAAGAGAAAGGAGATGCTAGGACCAAAGGAGAGAACTTAGTGAAAAAGAAAGAAAGATGTAGCAACAGCAGCATTCCGTCCATGTCGGACCTTTTAAAGACCATGTCAACCGACATAGGATGGACTAGGAGTAAAAAGTACACCAAGTTGATCGACATGCCAAAACTCATCGCCCTCACCCCGGCTCCAGCTGACATCAAGTACTTTGTGATTTATCCTATAATATCATTTCACCCAGCTAAGAAACCGACA
>JAMKQA010020050.1:0-31833 GCA_024699735.1 Posidonia australis
CATAACTTCATCTCTTTTTAGAAAAGGTAAGTCTAACCTATCATTATGTCTAATTTATTTTTATTTTTGATATATATTATTTTTATTTCATATATACTAAATAACTTAAAATATATAATTATATGAAAATATTGTTAATTGTTTGAGTAATTATGTAATGTGTATATTACCATATTCGTTTTTATATCCGACTTTTTCTGTATCCGATCCTCTTTTACCTTTTCTATATTCGTATCTATTTTTTTTAAATATGGAAATGTAATCCTTACGATAACTATATTCAAATTCGTACCCGTATTTCTAAAACAAATACTGATATAATAACTTATATCTATTCCGTATTCCATCCGTTCACACTCCCAAATTCATCATCGAATCAATCCCCACCCATCACCATCAACCTGGTCCGAACCCACACGCACCCCGAACCACCCCGTCCAGTCTGAACCAAACCAATTACGCCGGCGCCGACATCCACCCACCCACCGATGACCACGACTTACCCAACCCCCCTCGTTGTCAAACGGTAAAGCCGCCACTCTCTCCCCGTCAAACCCCCGCATGTCGGCCACCACAAGCCATGTCCCAAGCCACCTCGATCGAAGCGGGAGTTTCCTGAATCGTAGCGCGAGAGGCAAAGGAGGAGGAACCATGGCGGCAGCGGCGGAGGAGGACAAGGTGGGGTGGGAGGAGGCGCTGAAGAAGATGCTCCCTCCGGGCGCCCCCGTCCCCGACCACGACCATCTCGACTACTCCATCGCGCTCGAGTACCACGGGCCCCCGGTCTCCTTTGAGGTCCCCAAGATCCGGCCGCTCGATCCTGAGTCCCTCGCCCACAAAGCTCCCAGGTTCAATCGGTTCCAGAGCGCTGACTCGCTCAGCCCCTCCGGGAGTGCTAGGTCTTCCTCCGTCGCCCCCTCCGCCTCCGCGGTCGTGGCGGAGGAGGTGGTGTTTAGCCCTAGGGTTTCTTCGGCTTCTCATGAAGAGAGTTCTTCACCGAGGAGAGCTGGATGTGAAGTACGGAGAGCTGCGGTGGTGGCTTTTAATACTGAGCAGCAGGAGGAGGAGGAGGAGTGTGGGAATCAGGTGGATGATGGAGAGATTTACCACTCGACGCCGTCACCAGTGGTGGCTGTGCAGCGGTGGAAGGACAAGAAGAAGGGGGTTTGCAGTAGGTGTAAGAAAGTGAACCTTTTGATGGATAGAGAGGCGTGCCTGGTGTGCGATTGCAGGTACTGTAGTAGCTGCTTACTTAAAGCCATGGGTTCCATGCCTGAAGGAAGGAAGTGCGTCCGCTGCATTGGCCGGCCTATTGATGAATCGAAGCGGTCGGGGCTAGGGAAGGCGTCGAGGATGCTTTGTAAAGTGTGTAGCCCGTTGGAAGTCAAGCAGATTATGAAGGCGGAGAAGGAGTGCCAGGCCAATCAGCTCCGGCCTGAGCAGCTGATAGTTAACGGGAGGCACTTGAGGCAGGAGGAACTGGATGAGCTCTTGGGTTGCCCGAACCCTCCACAGAAGTTGAAGCCCGGGAAATACTGGTACGACAAGGATTCTGGGCTATGGGGAAAGGTGAGTGTTAGTCCTTTTTTGTTTCTGATTTGCTGTTGCATTTTGTTTACAGTTCTTGTAGTGAAGGTAAGTTAACCATTTCTGACAGACTGGCAACGTAGTGCCTGCTACAATATTTGCATGAAATGATGTGTACGAGTAGAAAACACATAATACTTACATCGTATGAATTCCTTAGTTTCATGATGTTAAATTACGTTTCTAGAGTGTTCGTGTTTATTCCTTGGCATGTTCTTAGAGTGAAAGAAAAGAACCCTGGCACAGCCTCTTTTCACATGTTCCCTTTCTTTGAATTCTGTGACAGGAAGGAGAGAGGCCTGATAGGTTTATTACTTCAAAACTGAATGTTGGGGGAGCTCTGCAGCCAAAGGCAAGTAACGGCAAAACAGGGGTTTATATCAATAGCCGTGAAATCACTAAACCAGAGCTTAGAGTGTTGAAGGTAAGCCTGTCTCTCTTCCACAGACCTCATTAATCTCACGAGATGTTGTATTTTCATCTGTTTTATTTGTTGAAATTTTAAAGTGATGGTAACTACTCAGCTAGCTAGAACTGGGATTGGTATGACTTCCGCATGTATTTGCTGGCTTCTAAAACTTTGAGCGTGCTATTTATATTTTATTAGCTGGTTTTTAAAGCTCAACTAACTGCATATCTTTTTTTATTCAAGTTTGTGTATCTCTGAAATGCTTATATCTGTCAATTGAATCATTGCTCTTCAACTCGTCTTCTCTGTTCACTTCATTTGACTGGAGCATTTCAGCATTTTTGGAAGCATGTCAAAAAGTTCAAAACTTATCTTTTTAATCAATTATAAGCACTTGTGGTATTGATAGGCATCTCTATTGACTTCTATTTCAGCTGGCAAAGGTGCAGTGCCCCAAGGATACGGCGTTCTGGGTTTATGATGATGGTTCTTATGAGGAAGAGGGGCAGAATAACATAAAAGGAAACATTTGGGGAAAGGTACCATCTTTTGGTTATACCATTGTTGCTTTCCTTTTAGAATGATGAAATCTAACAAAATGTTTTGAGTATTCACAGAAGAATCATGATTTTAAGCAATTGCATCATCGTCTTTCCTAGGCAGGCTTCTACACGTCTGATATCTTCTCTGTTGTCACTGCCTACGCCTCCTATAATCCTCCCTGGGTCAAATGAAGATCCAACAAATTTTTCAAATCGGTCTATGCCAGAGTATCTGGAGCAGAAAAGAGTCCAAAAACTTCTGTTGTTTGGTTTTGAAGGATCAGGAACGAGCACCATCTTTAAACAGGCATGCATCTGGAGTTCTATTATTTATAAAGTTTTGCTGCTTTGTTCTTAATTATATGAGCAAATGTTGCTTTTATGCTTATACTAGTTCTGGTTCCACTTAAATCTGAAATTTTTATCTTTCTATGGTGGAAATTGTTTATTATCATTTCCATTGCTATAAATGGCAAGTCATACCTTTGCTGGATCAAATATTCATGACACGTATCTGCACACTATTATTTAGGTAGTATAAGTGTGCAATTTGGAGAAACATCTATACTTTAGGCCATTCATCATCAGAAATAAGAATTCAAGACTCGTACCATTCACTTTTTGAGGTAGCACATCTCTTTTTGAACGAAATGTGGGATGATAGCCATAACATTAAGATGATATAGGATATATCTGGAAAGAGTTCAGACCAGGTACCCTATCAAAAGGAAAAACAAATCATAAAACACTAGACAAGCAGAACAATAAGCAAATAACAATAACAGACATGATCTTGGTTTCTATCCCAGCTTGTCAGTGACTATCCATAGGAGGATTTTCCCCATTGTTTTGCATTCTGCTAATCTGATTCTCTCTCTTTTTCCAACTGAATAATCATTGAAAAAATATGTGAATTTCTTGCAAGCCAAAGACATGAGAAGAAAGAGAGAATCACCTACAAAAGTTGAGCTTGAGAAATTTCTTTGTTTCTCCTCTCATCCTCTGAACTTCCCTTCTCATTAAAGCCCAAGCCTCTTGTGGACAAACATTATTCCCTTTAAGGTTTCATAAGACAGCCCTTCTAGCTTCTTTATTTCCATTCATATATTTGTTTCTTTCCGAAATTTCCACTACTGCCAAGACATTGTTTCCTTTTTCTGAATGGATTAATCCTTCCAACAGGCAAAATTCTTATATGGGAATAAGTATACTCCTGAAGAATTGCAAGATATCAAGCTTATGATTCAAAGCAACATGTATAGATATCTGGGCACATTACTCGAAGCACGAGAACGTTTTGAAGAGGAGTTCTTGGAGGGAATAAAAAATCACCTTCATGAGGCTGAGACATCTCAACGAGGTACATGTTTCACAGATCTGCCAGCAAAATAATTTTGAACTGAACTCTATTCCCACTTTTCTCCTATTTTGGATTTCTGGCTACCTGTTTGCTTGCTTGCAGCACCAAGGTTTTGTTACATATCTTTTTTCTTTTCTCCTTTTTCAAGGGACTGGGTAGGATGGCACATAGTCTTTTTTTAGGGTTGGTCTTTTTAAGTCTTGCCTTCAGTTCAAACTCAAACTGGTGTCCTTTATTCTCTTATACAAATTGAAATCAATTTTGAAATTGTAGATTCCTTGCCTTTTTTCTCCTTACCATCTTCCTACATTTAGATAGAATAAGTGTTCAAACCAAGGGTAGTAGGTAGTTCAAAAATTGGAAGTAGTTCAAACTTCAAACTAATTTGAAGTAGTCTGGTTGACAATAATTAGCTGAAGCTGAAACATTCATGAAACTTAGAAAAGTGAATGAATCCTGATCATCTTGCAAGCAGCTTATGCAATAGCTCCATGTTCAACTTCAGCTGATGATTGAACAATACATTTACTCTTCCAAAGAAACCAGGCCGTCACTAATAAAGATTTAATATCCACTGTTAAGTCGTCTATCATTCAGAGCACCTGCCTAAACTGCATCAATGTAGCCACATGCTGTCATACATCAGGATGTCCATGTTGAGTCTTGATAATCCCTTTCCTTTGTCTCCCCTTTCAAGCAGTGTACAATTTTCATCAAAGTGTCATATTGGTGTGGCATGCATATATTGACTAATTGTACTTACTAGTTACTACAAAAGCAATATATTTAAGTATGTAGTACTAACCTCTGAAACCATCTATTTTGTCTTAAGCAGTTTTCCCCTAACTCATGAATTAGTCAATGTGACTTCACTTAAAATTGAACACTTAATATTGCTCGTTGAATGGTTGACGTGGCAGTTTATGGTTTTGTGTTGCCTTGTCCCTATCTCTGTTATCTCGGTCCTACTTGACAAAAATTCAATGATCAATAGTAATTAGTTAATGTTCATTTCTTTTTGAGGAACGATGTGATAATCCATTTATTTATGAATTAATCCAACTGTGTTCAATTTTGAACTGATGCACTTCTTTTTCTAAAAAAAAATTCAATCTCTTGTTTCTAAAAAAATAATTGGGATGAATCTTGTATTCTAAATTATTGTTGTCCATGTACCTTTTGTTTATATAAACATAAACTAGAGGGATATTCAGAACTTTTGTTCCAGTTTGCAGTTCAACGAGACAACAACGGCAGAATGCTGGAAAAAGGGATAGGAATGCTCCATGACAAGAGCATCGAGAATGCCCACTTACTGGCTGCACTATTTTAATGATTTTATGCTATCCACAAAGCATGACTTTTTTCTTGGGGATTTTACATGTATCCCCACAAACATGTACATCCATACATCCATAAACTTCATAATTTCATATAGTACCCTATGAACTGAAAATTTGTATATACATGAAGTTTTTAAGTTTATAGGATATATATATAGAATACAGCGGTATTTAATTATATATATAGATATTTATGTTATGTTTGTTTGTTTGAGGGAAGTATGTGTTTCTTATTATTTATGGCATAGTAACTGCCCCTTGCAAACCTCCACGTGGTGGATATATGTCAGAAACACCCTTTTTCATGCCAATTTCATGATCTAATTTGTTGTCAACTGATATTAGGAGAAAATGGAGGTGACACAACCAGTCAGTGTATTTATTCTATCAACCTAAGGCTGAAACACTTTTCTGATTGGTTGCTTGAAATAATGGCCATGGGAGACTTGGAAACCTTTTTTCCTGCTGCAACACGTGAGTATGCCCCTGTTGTGGAAGAGGTCTGGAAGGATCCCGCAGTCCAGGAAACATACCAAAGAAGAAATGAATTGCACTCTCTTCCTGATGTTGCCAAATATTTCTTAGACCGGGTATGTAAAGAACATTCCAGAAGTTTATATTTATTTATAATTATTTCAACATAAATATATTTTAGATATTGTGATTATTATTGATATTGTATTAAATTTTCTTATGGGAAATTTACATTTCATTTTAACTGAGCTGTTTGTAGTGAACTTTGTGAAAATTAAGTTAACATGCTGTCTTTGTGCCATACTAAAATTTATTTTTTAAATCCAGTAGATCAATTTCAATTAAAACTCAAAAATACAAACAAGTACATGTAAAAAATAACTTGAAGATTCTTATTTTGAAGTTGCAGAATTCTTCAATTAAGAAAGAAAAAACAGAAGGCCTTTTTTGAACATTTGATCCACTAAAGGACAATAGTATGATTCTTATAAGACTTGGAGAATTAGGTTTATGTTTCCCCGGTCCAGGAATCCTAAAGACAACTGTACAGTGGCCTCAACCTTGAATGCCTTGAATGCCAACAGCTCCATATGGTTGTGGCACTAGAGGCTGTGATAAGCTCATATCTGTTGCCATTGAATTATTATGGAGCCCATATCATTATGAACCCTTGACGAATAGGTGGTCAAGTTCATTAAAATCTTATTATCATGACTTCAAGGACATGAGGTCCAATATTCTAGTGTACTCCAGTAGTGGCTCAAGTCAAGCACTTTTTATCAACGTAAAAAAGAGAGAGGGTAAAATGACTTGAAATTGGAGAACATAATAGACGGTGGTATATACAAAAAAGGGTATATGAGTGCAGGTTTTAATTTTAAAAAATTATTAAAACATGACTTCACAGCCATATTTTATCTTAACCTTTTGCTACTCCTAATACACATTATCTTAACCTTTTGAGAAGGTGCAATAACTTCTATCTCCATTTGTCTTTTTTTAATTTGTTTACTTCTAACTCTTCGTAAGGATATTTGGAATTATAAATTTTTAAATCCAGACTTATGATTTTCTTTTAGCAGTGTCCTCTTGACCTTGAACTACTACATTCATTTTCATATTTTCTATTAGTTGTTTCTGGGGATATGTTTTGTCATGCTGTATGAGCTGTAAACCATATTTGGTGTGGTGTCATAGATAGCAACAGATCCCAAATTCGAAATCCTTCTCTTGATACTGGGAAATGCATAACCAAATTTATTAGGAATCATTTCTAGATGTTGCGTACTTGCGTCTCCTCATATTTGAAGAGAATTTAAATTCTTGTGATTTGGTAAACCGATAGATTGCAACAGACATTATTCAACCAATCACTTCAAAATGATTCTCAACTCAAAGAAGCAACATCAACCACATCTATGCTCAAGGCTGTCATAGTGTTAAAATCCTTGAAATTTTCTTTTCTAGTTTCTAGGCAAACTTACTGATGTATGCATGGTAATGTTGGATTTTCTGAATCTGTCATATTCTTTCGCTCCTGTCTGTATTAAAGATGCTCTATAATGATATATTTCACTCTGTGGAATAATCGATAGTTAAAAGCATGTTCCTTGCCTCGACCGTTTTGATTTTATCCTAATTGATTCATGTTACAAATCTGCAGGCCGTTGATATATCCAGTAATGAATATGAACCTAGTGAGAGAGATATTTTGTATGCTGAAGGAGTTGATCAGTGCAATGGTCTTGCATGCCTTGAATTCTCGTTGGATGATAGAAGCCCACTGTCCGAGCCATACAGTGAACATTTCGACAACCAACCTCCTCTTACCAAGTAAAAGGCTTTTTCCATGCTTTATATAGATGCTTTTCACACTACTACTTTTAGTTGCTTGTTTTCCATGTGAATGGCGTTTGATGTCACTTCTTAAGTTGGGGACTTATTTCAGCTAATTTTCAATCTATCCAGGTACCAGCTGATACGTGTAAATTCAAAGGGTTTAAGTGAAGGATGCAAGTGGCTGGAAATGTTTGAAGATGTCCGTGCTGTAATCTTCTGTGTTGCCCTCAGTGACTATGACCAAGTGTGGTCTCAAGGTTCAAGCACTGTTCACAACAAAATGATGGCTTGCAGAGAATTATTTGAGTCTCTTGTCAGGCATCCTTCTTTCAGAAAAACTCCTTTCATTCTCCTTCTAAACAAGTATGATGACTTTGAAGAAAAGATCAACAGGGTGCCTTTAACAGTATGTGAGTGGTTTGGGGACTTCAGTCCGGTGAAGCATCATTACAGTAACCAGTCCTTGGCTAGCCATGCATATTACTATATTGCTGTAAAATTCAAGGATTTGTACACCTCCATCTCCGACGAAAAACTTTTTGTTTGGCAGACGAATGCACGTGAGCGCATCACAGTAGATGAGGCATTCAAATACATTAGAGAAGTCCTGAAGTGGGATGAGATAAAGAATGACAATATTTATGCACTTGGGGATGAATCATTTTACAGCACAGAAATGAGCTCTTCCCCCTATGTCCGGCCAGAGTGATATCATGTCTGCAGGAAAATCCTCTGAACTATCTAGGAGTCAGTTTTCCTGCTGTACCTCAGGAGCTTAAATATTGTTTTGTTGGCTGAAATTTCAGGACAGGTACTGTGTGTTTGAGGCGAACAAGCTGTTACATGGCATCAAAACATGCTGAGCGGCCAGGATTTTTTTTATATCGGGGAAAGAGGGTGTTGTCTTGGTTGTTTTGCAAGTCAAGGTATATGTGATTTTTCTTTGGGTGGGTATGTTATTGTTGAGTCTCTGCATTCCATTTAATTTATGACAGTTCTGGTATTCTAAAATAGGTCAGAAGCTGTGTATTTCCTTGTGGTATATAATTTATTTGCTATGATTTTGCTGTGGCATGGCCACTAGTTTCTTACAGAGGCAAAAAGGACGGTGTTGTCCTGGATAGTGTTGTAAGCCAAGATTTTTCAAATCAACCTTTTGTGATATTTTTTCCGATGTTATGGTTTGGTCAGTCTGAATTTCATTTGACATTCATCCCTATTTCTCTAAACGGTTCTTACATTGTGTATTTCTCTGTGATATGCGTATATGTAATCGTAAAAGATGTATATAATTTCTGAACAGCCAGCCGATTGCAGAGAATTTCCAGGGAGTTCATGACTCAGGAGCCTTTTGAAGTTGCCTGCTCCAACTACAGTTCACGTTGGCATCTTCACCGTACCTTGGATTCACGAAGCAATTCCATATATGTTTGTCCTTAACTTCAAATATGATGTGTGTCTGTTAGAGAATAATTTTGGGTATATATCCAGTCAAATCAATCCCACAGTACATAATTTAGGAACTACTGAACGATAGGAGCATGCTGCTGTAGGGGGTCTTGGTAATAACTGATCCACTGAGCATTTGCTGCTTCAATCGTAAACACGGATAACTATGAAGTAGTTCACGGGTACTAGCAATTTTTTGTTCAATACATTGGGGAGAGCTAGCTTCGCCAAAACAGTGAAACCTCACTCAACCTCGTGAGAAATAATATTCAATATTTCATCTTCAGACTTTCTTTTAACCTTTTTTCCTAGAGAAAGTTACGGTTTAGTAGCAAGAGGTACAAGGTGCAAGATGGAAAACTGCTGAGATCGGGAATCAAAGAGTTTGAGATTCTCCAGCCCATGTAACATGCTTGGAACGCACGTCAGGCTACATATTCTGTATAAAAAAAATAGTATATATAGGTGCATACGGTTTAAGCTTACAGTAAACAGGGTAGCAAGATCAAAGATCTCCGGGGATTTTGGCTCATCTTGCTGCTGTTTGCAGCCCCAACCCCGACCGACCTGTCTGGTTTGTCGATTTCTTCTATTTGAAGCTTGGAGGAGTGAAGGGTGAAGCCCACACTCTCTCTCCAAGTCCCAGGATGCCACCACCAAACGATATTTAAGTGGTGGGTTCCCCAATTAACACTTCAGAACATCTGGAACATGTCTCAAGCAAGAAGATCCTACAAACTGTATTGTCTACTGAATAGTGAAGCAATGCCCTCCAGGACTCAACAACTTATGACATTTCATAAACAACTACCATGGTGTAGTTGACAGAAGCGGTGAAACTTCCACCTCTCTCCTAAGTTCGAATCTCACAGACCACAAGAAGAAAATATATACATACCGATATCAAAAAAAAAAAAAACTAACAACATTTCATACGTATAAGTGTGTAACTACTGTATTACTGTGATTGCCGTTTCCCACCTTGTTCCAATGAAAGCAAAAGAGTAAACATTTTCTTTAGAAAGCATAAACATAATTTAATGCCTCAAATAGCGCTGCTTTTACCATTCAATCCAACAACAACGAGGCTGTATATTGCATCCAACTTTCAGAATCCCTTCCTCTGAAGGTCTCGGATTTTGGTTTTCTCAGTAAAATCCAAATGTTATACTGTTACGCTCTAACCTACAGTTAGAAAATGTGATTCAATGTATGTGATAAGACAATATATTTTGAAAAACAGAAATAGAAAGGGGGTGCCAGCAAGCTGCTGCAGTCATATTGGTCGTGTGTCACCTACAGCCCCATTTTTGCCTTTATTATTTGGCTAGCGACGCCACACACTACCACATGGTCGCCACATGGACCAATCATCCTCACACTACACAAAACACCATAACTATGTATAACATAACCCAAAAAAAATGAATGTTATATTAAAATATCATTCTTGATATTTCCAAAATGACTAGAAACATAAAAATATGAAGCAAAAGGGAAAATAGACACTAAAAGTTAAGCTTAAGTTCAGCATCAATGAACAAAAAGGGAAGAAGAAAGCAAGCATCCCAGCTAATATAAAAGAAGAGAAAAAAAAGGAGATAAAATCAGAAGAGATGGGAATAAACAAGCGTCACTTGAATATCTCACACTCGATCCAACCTTCTATCTTCCATCAGCAGAAGTGAAGGAATCCGCAAAACCATTTGGCCTTGTAGGTATGCTGGTTTGGGTGTTGTTTACGCTTGCAAGGAATGATGATGAACCTGCATCAAATCTGCTGTTATCCTCAAATGCCTGCCACTTCTTGAGAGCTTGTGGCAATGTCATGTCAAGGTCGATCCCATAAGTCTCTTCTGCATCACGATCTGTTGGTTTCCACATTTCTGCAAGGGAAGATAATACATTGACGGCATGTCCCATATCAGGCCTCTGGTAAGGCTCCCTTGCACAGCAGTGACCAGCCAACTCGGCGATGGTGCTGACACTATCCATAGTCTCTTCATCAAGGTCAATTGTAGAATCGATGGCCTTTGGAAAGTCCTCCTTAAGTTGCATACGCCGGAACCAGGTTACTAGGTGTACACTCTCCTCTGGCTGAGTCTCGTCAAGAGCCTTCCGACCCGTGATCAGCTCCATCAGTATGACGCCAAAGCTAAAAACATCAGCCTTTGTAGTAACACGCCCCGTAACTGTTTAATCCATCAGAATATTCAATGCATATAGAATCACAACAAAAATCCATCCATCACCAAGATCTTGCAAAACTAAATCATTTAACTAGATGACTTTTCCACTTAAATTTATCAGACTAATGGACAGTGATATACAAGAGTAAAACATAAATTTATTTGATTTTACAGGGTTTTACAATGAGAAAAGAGAAGTCTATAAATTAAGCTACACAAATTCATTTGATCATTTGATCTACAGGCTTGTTATGATAAGAACTTGGAAGTCAATAAATCAATCAACAAGGTGTTTCTTTTTTAACATTTTGAATTTAAATTTTGGCAATGACTTCAAATTAACGTGTAAGAGTTTCAAATCACAGGTCCATAAGTATACTGTTAACTTCTACAATATTGTGACATAGAACATGGCTTCCTATGAATTATAGGCTCTCTAGGGAAGGCAAAGCATTTTAAACGGCCCAAAAATGCTCAAGATTATCCATCTTTTTGTTGAGCAGGAACCCAAACACAAGACGTAATCATATTAAGTTTTCCTTTCTGCGAAGAGAAAATAAACCCTTTCGTAGTATATACCAATTTTATTTCCAGTGTAAAGCCAAACAGAGTATCTGCTGATGGCTAACGTCTTTAACATGCAACATAGAATTTTCCATAAGGGCAAGCAATACAATCTCTAAGTACAAGCAAATTATGCTCATACTAACTGAAACTTCAAAACTAAAATTGCATAGGGTTTGACAACTAAGAAATATATAAAAGTAAATATTTAAAGAGAAAACAAATTTCACCTGCATATTCTGGTGCAAGATATCCAAAAGTTCCCGCAAGCCTTGTTTGAACTGAACATTTCCCATCTGGAGCAAGCCGGACAAGTCCAAAATCCGCTACTTTTGCCTTCATATCATCACCAAGAAGGATGTTTGAGGGCTTGAGATCCCTGTGTATGAAGCTCTGATGAGCCAAGCTGTGAAGATACTCCACACCCCTCGCCACATCCAACGCAATGCTAAGCCTCTTCTTCCACTCTAATGGTCTCAGACCTTCCACTGCCCAGTTAAACAGATGCCTACTCAACGTCCCCTGAGGCATGTATTCATAAACCAAGAGTCTCTCACTCCCATCCAGACAGTAGCCAAGAAGTGAGACTAAATGCCGATGCCGGACCTTTGTGAGAACAGCAATCTCTGATTGGAATTCACTCAACCCCTTCGATCCCATAACACCAGACTCCATCCGCTTCACTGCAATTTTGGTGCCGTCATGAAGCTCTCCCTTGTAGACTGTTCCAAACCCTCCCTGGCCCAAGACGTTCTCGTTGCTGAAATTGTTAGTCACATTCCTGAGCACTTGGATAGAAATCACCATATTTCCAGACTCAACTAAATGAACATCAGCAAGGCTGCTGTTGTCCCGGCTTAAAGGCTCGCTGGAAGTCCCTGCTCCACCTCCATTCACAGCTGATCCAGCAACAGTTATCTTAAATAGATCACGATCAGAACCAGAATGCCGTGGATGGATCACCATTGTGTTTGGACTCTGGACCCTGCTAAAAGGATTTCTCTTCCTCTTGACCAGACAGAAAGAAAACAACCCAATCATAAGAAGCACAGCAACACCACCAAGAACAGAACCAACGATTGCCCCCACAGGAAGCGATGACGATTTCCTATCGCCACCTGTTGCGCCATCAGAACCAGATGAACCCGAGCGGCGGCTGCCTGAACCTGAAGCTGAAGCTGAAGCTGGAGGTCCGCTCACATCCTTACCAATATTTGGGTTACCAACAGTGATCACCATAACAGCCTCGCTAAAAGCGGGCACTTTACCAGAGAGGGAGTTGTTAGACAAATCCAATTCCCTCAGATTCTTAAGACCGGTGAGCGACTCCGGAACCGTTCCCGTGAGATTATTCCCAGACAACAGCAGCCTCTGAAGCGAAGGAAACAGAGAGAAATCCGGCGAGACGATCCCACTAAGACCCATACTCTTGAAGTTGAGAACGGTCACATTCCCATCCCTATCACAAGTGACACCCACCCAATTGGTACAAGGATCATTCCCCTTCCAATTCTCCGCAAACCTTGCCGGGTACCCAAACGACTTCACCACTGTAAGTAATGCCGCCACTCTCGAATCACAGTCCCCGGGACCAGCCAAACAGAATCTCTCCCCGGCAACATCCAAATCCAAATCTACCCCCTTATCAAACACTGGCACCGGCCCCTGGAGCAAGTTGTTCGTCAAGGTAACCTTCTTTAAGGACTTCAGCCCCACCAACGACGCCGGCACGGGACCCGTGAACCGGTTATCCCTCAGCTGCAGATCCTGGAGACCCACCAACCTGGAAAAGTCCGGCAACGGACCGGAGAAGTTATTGGAGTGTAGCCACAACTGAACAAGGTTGGTCATGTTCTGGACAACATCGATCACCCCAGAGAGCACACCACCCTTCCCCCTCTGCCCATTGAGCCAGAGCGTCGTGATCGGCGAACCCTTCCCGAATCCCGGCAGCAGAGGCCCCTCCAACATGTTGAATGCGAGAGCCACCTTGCTCAGGCTGGGGAAGTTGCTCCCAGTGAACATCTCCGGCACTCCACCAGTGAGGTTAACAGCGTTGGCAGAGAAATTGACCAAGGTGGTAGCATCCATCAGACTCCCTGGCAAAGCCCACGGGTCGAACGGGTTCCGGTCGAGAGAGACGTCCTGCAGGGACGTCAGCCTAGAGAAGAAGTCCGGCGGCATAGACGTGAAGAGGTTCCCGTGGAGGAGGAGGCTCTGGAGGAGAGACAGCCCCCTAAGGGACGGGAGAGGGCCGGAGATGTGGTTGGACTGGAGCTCGAGGCGGGAGAGAGAGGTGAGGTTGGAGATTGAGGAGGGTAGCTCGCCGGAGAGGCTCTGGTTGCCGATCTGGATGGCGGTCACCCTACCATCGGAACAGGTGACCAGCTTCCAGCTGGCGCAGGGGTCGGTGGTGGGAGACCAGGAGAGGGACCCGGAGGCGGAGAGGGCGAGGGCGAGATCGTGCATTGCTGCTGCATCGGCAGGGTTAGTCTGGGCCTGGGCCGCCGCCGGCGAGAGGAGGAGGAGGAGGAGGAGGAGATGGAGGACCCAAGAAGGGTTGGGCATGGCTGGGGAGGTCAGGAGGTTCTGGGTTGCAGTGGGAGTGTAGGAGTGGACTAGGGTTTGTGGGTTTGTGTCGAGTTCCACGCCGGTGATGGAGGAGAAATGAGGCAAGAAAGGTGGTGAGATGAGAGACAGCGAGGGAGAGGAGGCACGTGGATGTCGATGTTTTGGCTTCGGAAATAATAATAATCTGATATGAAGTACGACGATGGCTTCCCCACCCCCAGTCATTAAAAAAATGAGAAAGAGAGGCTTGTCCAGTTGTTGCATGCCATGACTGACTGAGTCAATCTTTACTGGAGCTTCATATTATGTTCTACTTCGAAAGACTTAACTTCTCAATTTTTTATTCTTGATGGATTTCTTTGCAAATTCTTTAGCTGATCAAGGAACTTTTTTTTTCATGGAAGGTTTTCCTTTTCCAACGCTGATTACGGTTTTTTTTTTTGTTTTTTTTTCCTTGTGTGTGGAAGGTATCCCAACGCTTCCGAGCGAAAACAGTGTTAATTATTTTTCTTTTTTTTAGTTCCCACAATTTTATTTTTCATTTTGGTTCTATATCCTACTGTTTTGTATTTTTTCCTGTTATTTTTCTAAAACAATTCCATTTCCTATTAATGTTTTGGATCCCACGTAATTTTTCAGTTCCTTGATATTTTTCATGCAAAAACACTGTTCATGGGTCAAGTGTGCACCCTGCGCTCGGGAGCTAATGGAAATTTTTCCTTGTTTTATGCATACATGGGTAGATTTTCTGAATCAACATCATAAGCTGTACTTTGGTTTTTAAAAAAACATTATTACATTGTAATTTTCTGTGACCGTGAGTCTTTTGGGTAAAATCTTTGGATTTGTTATCTTAATACCTTCGTTAAAAGTCATATTATCCTTAATACATCTCATACAACAAGAATTTTCATTATACACTTTATAAATCTAAAAACTTACCTTTATACATTTTAATTAGTTTAAACTCAAACAATATTAATACAATAATACTTGAGGTTAGTGTCTCCACTTTATTGACCTATAGATTTTATATAAATCTCCTATATAAAGTTACCTTTATTGTTGTTAAATCTTCTTCTTCTCCTTTACCACCACCATTTTCACCCATTTAATCATCTCCATCACCATCATTGTCACTAATGGCCTCATCCCTTCCCTCTCCAAGTTCTTCGTCGTTCGCCATGAATCACTTCCAACATCCTCCCCTTCTACCTAGTAACCAACATCATCCTCATCGTTGTCGACAACAATATCCCTACCACAGATGAGAGAAACTTCATTGCTAACCTCATCCCTACAATGTGCACCCTCTACTACGTCCTTGTTGAAGCTAGACTCCCCTGCATCCGCATCTCTACCCCACTCTTCTTTGGCATCCTCATCACTATGGAAATCACGATGATGGAGGCCGAGGGCATCCACAATGGTGCAAAGGTACTTCGCAATCTTGAATCTCTAAAGAGTGATGTCGATGGCGACACCACTTGCACACTCTACCTTCAGGTTGGCAAGCACCCAAGCATATTGGGATGACGACAGCCTCTCGTCTGTTCCAATAGTGACGTGCTTATCGTCGTTGTCCTTATCGATACCATCGAGTGACTTTCTAGAGTCAACACATCCACTGATAGCAACGTGGATGGAAGCCTCCTCCTCCTCCTCCCTGTCGTGATCATGCAACCTACATCGTCGTGGATGCCTTCAACGTCCGTCGTTAGAGGCATCTTGGGTTCGATGCTCAACTTCCATCAGAGGACCAAGACCCTGCTTGTTGACAACATGTACTGCAACATCAACGATTTCTACTTGCACTATCAGGTTGTGTGTGTGTTTGAGGCGTGTATTACAATGCAGATTCCTAGCACATTTTCCTAACATGATTTGTTCATGTGTTATGAGACTTAGAGTGTGTTTAGCGATGAGTCCAGGTGGGGGATTTAATTATCCCACTTAGTTTTGGATGAGTGATTGTGATGTATTCAATGATGTTTTGAGTGGAAGTCCTTATTGTAATTAATGGATAATGTTGTTGACCTTATTGAATTTTATTGGTAATAAGAAAAATTATTTTGAAAGCACCTTATGGTAATTTTTTGGATTCATGTACGAGTGAATTACATGAGCTTTTATATGTGGTACACGCTTGATATATTGTATTAGAGATGGAAGGCGTGAGTGGACACTTGTTCTACGTTATGACACTTGTTCTACATTATGAAATGATTGATGTAAGTTTTGTGTGGTTGTTGTTGGATAGGTATAGTGGTGTGTAATCTACCACACCTGTCTACTCATATGATTTAAAATTTTAGACTATTTAAGTGAAGGGAAGGCTACACTTTTGTTTAACACACATACACACTCATGTACACTCACGTACACGGGGGAGAGAGAGATAAAACCAACTAAGAGGAAGAATTGAGAAGAAGAGAAAAGGAAGAAGGAGAAGGAAGAGGAAGAGAGGAACGAGGGGGAAGAGAGAGAGATGAGTGTGTCAGTATTTTGGAGTGGTGGAGTTTGAGGGAGAGAAAGGGACAGAGTGGGTCGAGAGAGAGAGTATGTGTGTTGCGTGTACAGTCGTCATTACTATCAGTGGCGGAGTTAGGAATTTTTTATTGTGGGGGCTATAGAAAATAAAATCAAGATAGATGAAAAAAAAATTTCGATACCATGATTATAATAAAAAAAATATGTCAACTTTAAAAACTACCAACATATATATATTTTTTAAATACTATTTCAAAAAAACTCCAATAAAAAGAAAAAAATTACAATTGGAAAGAGGGCGCACGACAGAGGACGGGAAGAGGGCGTAGGTGGTAGGGCGGCTAGTAGGCAAGCCTGGCGGAGTGGCGAGTGCTGGGGACTGTGGACTTGACGACTCGTGCTCCGAACTCCGGTGGCAGGCTGACGGCTTGGAAGGTGCAGTGGACTCCTGTCTCGTGCTCCGATGGCGGGCTGGCGCTTGGCGGCCTAGCGGGTGCTGGGTGCAACGCCAGTCGTGCTCGTCGTGCTCGGTGCAGTCCGGACGTCCGATGGGAAGCAGTCGGCTGGCAGCCTGGCCGGTGCAGCGGACTTGTGCTGGGAAGCAGACCCGTGCAGTCGCCAATCGTGCTCGGTGCTTGGTGCAGTTCGGAAGTGCGGTTGTCGGCAGTCGGCTGGCAGCCTGGCTGCTGCAGCGGACATGTGCTCCGAACTCCGATGGCGGCCTAACGAGTGCAGTTGACTCCTGTCTCGTGCTCGGTGTTCCGATGGAAGAGGATGAGAGGAGAGGCGACATCGATTCTTAGTTTTTGGGTAGAAGAGAAGACGAAGAGTTTCGCGTGGGAGGGAAGGAGAAAGCGCAACCGGCGTTTTCAACATTTGATGGGGGCAATTTACAAACTCATACTTATATTCGCCCTTGATTACTATTGGAGTGTAGCATTATCCATTTTTTCTCCTTGTTGTTGGGTTTCCGTGTAAGTGAGTTGGGTTTTAGGTTTCTTTTCTATTTCTATTTGTGCACGAGTTATGATTATGTTCTTCCTGTATTGTGGGACACCATGTGGGATCAAGATGAGTAGTTGCGCTTGGACTGTGGCGAGGGTAGCTAAGATAGGAGCTCCGATGAAGATCACCAGTGGGTGCTACTGTAATGGAGTTTTTTAAAGTTTGTTGCATTTCTTGTATTGGACAATAGGTATACACTCTACGAGGACATTTAATTGTAATTAGAGTTGTGACCATGTTAGTGTTTAAATGATGTTGTTGTTGGTATGATTTGTAACATTTTTAGTTGTATTTTCATACTTAATTCATGATTTATCCAGAGATTGTGTTTCCTAGTTTTATTGTTCACATAGAGGAATATGCATGAATTATTTTAGTAATATCTTGAAATTTTGATATCAAATTTTAGTAATTTAATAGACGTTAAAAAAATAATTTTGAGATCTTTAAAATAGTATATAGCATGGAGTTTTATTGTGTTATTTTGGATGCTAAATTGAGTGATTTCAATAACAGTATTTTGAGTCAAGATGAGTTTTTTTTTGATAGCATAGATTGTTTATATGCTTATGTCACTTGCTAAGGCATTTATGATAAGATTTGAATTATATTATTGTGGTAGCTCATTGATTTTAGCTTGTGCATGATTCATGAAATTTATAGATAATTTATCATGCGTGAATGAGGATGTAAGTGTTGATTATTAAGTTTGATGGTGGCACTGTTCACTATGTGAGCTTGTTATTTTTATTCGTCAATATCTCGAGTTAAATTCTTAAGATATCTGTGGCAGATTATAGATAATTTCATTATCTTCATTTTAGTATGTCATATGTCTTATTTTATAGTATAGCGGTTTAGGTGGTTATTACAGGGTAGCAACAATAACTGCCTTAAACCTGCAATGTTGAAAATGCAATGTTGAAAATGCAATGTTGAAAATGGCAATGAGGTGTAATCTCATTGCTGGGATTTCTTTCCTTAATGGAGGGCCTTCTGTGCTAAACCTGCAGTATGTTGATGACACTATACTATTTTTAAATGATAACAAGGATAATCTGACAAATGTCAAAAGAATTCTATGCTGTTTTCAGGCCTCCTCTGGCCTTAAGATCAATTTTTCTAAATCCTCTTTAACTGGAGTGGGTGTTTCACAGGAAGATCTCAATTCTGGGTGTGGTATCATGGGTTGTGAGAAGTTAGATCTACCCATTAAATACCTTGGTCTACCACTACACTTTAAAAAAGCAACTGCCTCTCACTGGGATCCTGTGATTGAGAAAGTATCTAAAAAACTATCTCTCTAGAAAGCTAGAAATTTATCTCTTGGAGGTAGACTCACTTTAGTTAATGCAGTTCTATCTGCCATTCCAACTTATTATTTGTCTGTGCTTCACCTGCCTTCTAAAGTTGAGAAGCAGTTAGACAAATTAAGGAGAATTTTTGTGTGGAATTCATTAGCAAATTACCAGAAGGGAGGCATTTAATTAAATGGTTACACCTGTGTAGATCTAAAAAGTAAAATGGCTGGGGTATAATAAATCTAAAAAACTTCAGTGCTGCCCTTAAGTGTAAACTAATCTTGCAATTTTTTGCTAGAGACTTTCAGCATGGATGGAAGGCACTGATTAGCTCCAGGTATTGTCACAGGGGCCCTGGAGCCATACTCAACTCCTCTTCTGCATTTTGTTATCCTCTGTGGAATTTTCTTAAGCAAGGCTTTGCTTTTTTTAATTGTTTCACCTCAGTGGTGCCTGGTAGTGGCTCTAACACTATCTTTTGGAAACAAAATTGGTGTAATGGCAATCCACTTTATTCTGCATTGCCTGATTTATATAGGATAGCTAGATTTAAAAAAGCTACCATCAAACAAACCATGGAGTATTTCCACAGAGACTTTGATAAACTGTTTGTTTTAAACAATAGTTTTTCTGGTAGAGGCAGGGTATTTCAGGAACAGTTGGATAAACTGGTTGAAATACTACAATCACTATCTTTGGATAATGCAGATGATATGTGCATCTGCCTATCTCCATATAATCACCATTTCTCTGTTAAGGCAGCATACAATATTTTAAATGATGGGGGCGTCCGAAATAGGTATTTCAAGTGCATTTGGGCTACTGTCACCCCCTTAAAAGTAAAGTTATTTGCTTGGCTAGTCATTAAGAATAAAAACCTGACTAAAGCAAACCTGCAAAAAAGAGCATGGACTGGGTCCCCTTTATGCAATTTTTGCCATGTTAGTATAGAGCATAATACTCACTTGTTCCTTAATTGTTCTTTTGCCAGGAAAGTTTGGGATTTCTTTCTTGCTTCACCTTTATACCCTGGATACTTATCTGTGACAGATATTTTTCTTTCTGTCCCAAATCTTAAATTCTATTTGCCATATTCTAGGTGGATTATGTTGGTTCAAGTCATCCTCTGGTTGATTTGGAAAGAAAGAAACCATATGATTTTCAGAAATTCTTGTTGTGATGCATACGATGTAATCTGTGATATTATTTATTCATGAACCTCTGGATAGATAATCTTGTGGAAGGTTTTGAAAAGGATGAGATGAGGATCTTCATGTCAGCCATTGCTGCCCAACCTGACTCATCCAGCCTCTCTATCTCTTCTTCCTCTAGAATGCCCCCAAAAGTCGATTCTTTGCCCCTTGCTGACCCTGGTAGAGGCTCTACGCCACCTGAGGGCCTCTGAGGCTCTATTTATAACTTGCAGCTCTGTCTGCTGGTGGTGTTATGTTTGAACATTCTTTTTTGGGCTGTTGCCTATACTGCTGTAATATTACATACATTACTATGTTTTTCTTACCGGGCATTTAAAGCCGATGAAATACATTAAACTTTTACCAAAAAAAAAACATTAACTGCCTTAAGTTCTGGTGCCTAGGGTGTGTATAGGTGGCGCAGGCCACCTATATATGTGTAGACACCTCGATTTTGAAGTCACTTGGCAGTAAGCTCCTCTAGATGATGCTCTGGTTGTGACCACCAAAATCTTGGCTCACATAAGCCCACACAAGCCCATTCAGGCCCACACTAGCCCACTCTGACCCAATTAAAATTAAAATCAAACGAAACACAATTAAAACCTACTTAATCAAATTAAATCCACTTAAAATCCAATTAATAAAACAAAAACCCTAATTCAAGTCAAAATCAAATAAAATCCACTTAAATCCATTTAAAATCCAAGTAATTAAGTGAAAACCCTAATTAAAGTCAAAATCCATTGAAAACCCTAATTAATTGAAATCCAAAACCCTAATTAATCCAAAAACCCTAAATAAACCAATAAACCCTAATTTAAAACACAAAACCCTAAATTAAAATCATAAACCTTAATTAAGTCACAAAATCTTAATTCAAAACCAATTAATTAAACCCAATGTCCCAAAGTCAAAAATCAAATTTAAATTACAAAACCCAATTTAAGAACTTAAAATCAAAAACCCTAAAATCCATGAAAATCCAAAAAATAAAATAAAACAAAAAACCTAAAGTAATTAAAACTCTAAATCAAAACCTAAATAAAATACTTAATTAAATCAAGTGAAAAATAATGAAATCTAAATTTAATCCAATCAAATCCAAAATTTAAATCAACCAAATCAAAATCAGAGTTCAAATAAATCCAAAACCAAAAATCAAGAAAAAACAATTTAATCCATTTAAAACCAAGACAAATCATTTAATTAAATTTAAATCATCAAATAAAACTTTAATCAACTTAAAATATTAAAACACAAATAATCAATACAAATCAAATCCAAAATCATCAAATTAATCTTAATTTTGAATCACAAAACAAAAGAAAAAAGAGAAACAAAAGAAAACCAAAACCCTAAGGCTGTTTTAGCCCAATAAATGTTTAAACTAGAAAACTATAGAAAAGCAAATAATTTTTCCCGACGAGCCTTCACCGTCGGTGACCCCGTTTTCTCCTGTGAGGATCCCGCAGCCAATCCCTGATTCTCCAGGGTTGAATCCTTGACCCCGCGATCACCGGACCTTCCACCTTGGCCACGCGCTCAATCCTACGACGTTGGCCCCTTGTGAGGAAGATCGACGGCAGGGAGGAAGTCAGCTGGAGCTTAAAAGCTCCTCACCGCTGTCAAGCCAGGGATCATCGCAAAACCTCTCCACCAGTGCGCGCGAGCTCTTCTCTCTTGAGACCCAGAGCACGAGTGAGTCCAGCCCCACCTCCCAGAGTGATCCCATCCTTCTTCTTTTTTTGCCCTTGGAGCCCCAACCAGAGCCTTCGCCGGAGCCGCTTCCAACCGCCGTCTACGATCCGCCACGTCGGAGAAGACAGCCCACGTCAGGTAATCTCCTTCTCCTTCTCTTTTCCTATGCAGTAGGCCTGTAGAAGTGCTTAGGTCCCCCCGACTAGGCCACGACAGTGGATTGCCCCTTTTGCCTATCGTTGCTTCGCCACCGGTGGTGGGTTTACCCCACCGGCGAGGCTTCATGCCACTTGGCCTCAGGCGAGGCCCCCTCGAGGGCCTCTCCTCTAGTTTCTCCTCCCCTCCTCCCTCTTCTTTCTTCTTCTCGACTCCTCTTTCTCTCCAGTCCCCCTCTGCTTCCAGACCATCACCACTGCTACAACCACCGACGACTGTCCGCCGTGAAGCCTCCTAGAGTGCCTCGATCGTGCCAGTCCTAGTCCATCATCTCTGGGTCGCTCGCCGCATCACCACGAACAGCCCTCAGCACTCTCAACGTCGTTCCAGGCTCCGGAGCACCGTCCCCACCGCCGTCGCAAGCCTCACCGGAGTTTGGGATGGGTGGCGCACCTCGGGCCACCACAGCCACGCCCGATACCCGAGGAGCTCCGTTGCGTCTCCTCCAAGCCCCTGGACCCTTAGCTCTCTGCTCGGACGTTTGTGGGATCACCGTTCGTGGAGCTCGCCATCGCTGGAGAAGAACGGCTGGGGGAGACGTCGACCCACCATTTCAACCAATGGATGGATCATCAGCGCCGATGGATCTCTTCCTCTCCTCCCCTTCTTGCTTTCCTTACCCTCCGATGAGGGATTGGCCCCCGGGGAGGCCCTGGATGGCCTTCCCAACCCTCCGTGCAGCGGACTCGTGCTGGGAAGTAGACCCGTGCAGTCGCCAGTCGTGCTCGGTGCTCGATGCAGTTCGGAAGTGCGGTGGTTGGCAATCGGCTGGCAGCTTGGCTGGTGCAGCGGACTCGTACTCCGAACTCCGATGGCGGCCTAACGAGTGCAGCGGACTCCTGTCTCGTGCTCGGTGCTCCGGTGGAAGAGGATGAGAGGAGAGGACGGCACCGATTCTTAGTTTTTGGGTAGAAGAGAAGACGAAGAGTTTCGCATGGGAGAGAAGGAGAAAGTGCAACTGGCGTTTTCAATATTTGATGGGAACAATTTACAAACTCATATACATAGCATAACAAAATTTTTCTTAAGTCCAATGAGGACAAAGTCCCCCACTGCCCCCACTTGTATCCACCCCTGATGGATATAAGGAAATACATTCTACCTCTTATCGTTGTTCTTCTTCCTCCAACCCCCTAAATTTGTATGTGCTGTAGTGTGAACACGCAATACTAACCTGTGAGCATGAACTCGTGAGTTGTGAGGATAAGTGGATGCCCACAGCAGCATCGTGTTGTGTAGTCGGATAAAAGATGCTGGCACCTAGCAACTTGGGGTTGGCTTTGGGCTGTCTTTGCATGGCCACATGCTTCTGCCAACTGTTGCCAACTCTTCACCGAAATAGCATACAAATCGCTTGTAGCCACAAAATAACTAAGCATTACATTTTCAGTGGATCACTTCAAAACACACAATTCTTATCATCTCGAAAGTTTCATGTATATGTAGCTCTCTCCGCCATTTTTTACCTCATCCTCGGAAAAACAGGAAGATGTATAATTGCAGTTGTGGTAGTCTCTTCTTACCTAAACTAACTAGTGTTTGGTCAGCCTCTTCTTCTTCTTCTTCTTGTTAATCAGATAAACAGATGTCATTGATCCTACGATCAAACCATTTATTGACACGGGTGCAACGACAAACCAAAATGCAACACAAAGAAGACCCAATTCCTAAAAAGCCAAGCACTACTCGGATATTTTTTGCTTAGGTTAGATATATAGAATATTAGGTTTTGAGAGTGGGACAACTGCGGTAGTGCTGGTTGAGCAGCATAAATTCAATGGAGATCAACCTCCATATGTGGCGGCCATGTGCTTCACCCAAAATAGTGATCAATAATACACACGTCAAGAGTTGGCTTCCTTTGAAGCTTTAACAGGGTGGCTTACAATCAACAATTTCCAAGTTCATGGTTGTCTAAGACTGACACTCTCAAATGTGGTTAATTAAATGATATATATCGATTTTGTTGCTTGTAAGACACACGAAAAGAGACTAGCAGTTGTCAACCATTGATGAGCGATCATGTACAAGTGTGAATCAGGCATAATCCTTTTGAGTCTTCGTCTAATTTAATTCTCTCAATGACAGCTTGTTTTCCACTAGACTTTCCTCTTTTCATAAGACTGTTGCTGAGTTTTTGTGAAGCTGTTTAAGGAAGAAAAAAAAAAAAACTCATGGTAAATATCTTGCAGATTAATCCTCAGACTTGTCTGTCTGAAATTATCTTACTTCCACTGTTATGAACTTGCTCACAAGCAACGCGGGTGGGCTTTGTGGTGATCTCGTCTTTGATTTAAGATGGTCATGATTTTGAGAGGGAGAGGATTTGATGTAGTAAAAAACTAGTGCGTGAACTTCAAATTATATCCATAGAGGGTGAAAGCCATCTTGATTTATTAGTAAAGTCTTCAAAAATCTGACAAAGGAGCAGCAGCCTATTGTAAATCAACGATGACAATCTGGATTTAAGAGAGTGATGACAAAAGTAAAGTTTGGAAATATTTTTTTCCACAAATTTCTTATGTTAAGTATTTATTATTTAATAAATATTTTTAAACGATGTCAACTTATCAAGTTTCTCCAAAAAAAAAAAAAAACTGTCAGTAGTTTTTTCGTGTATTTTAAACTATTTGATAGCTTTGAAAAGTTAGTGGTTATTAATTTTTTTGAAAAGTTAATAAGTAATAGTTTTTAAAAAAATTATAAATATTAATCATAATCTTTCTAATAATTTCTTCAGAAATTGATTTTAATTATAACATACATCTAAAACGATGATATGATCTTATGATCTGTACATTAGAAATAGTCGTAAACCATTCTATAAATCCAGGGTAGTTGTCGGTGCAACCAACGGTCTACAGGTCTACAAGACTTGTTCCACAATATCAAGCAAGAAGGACACCCATTCCTAATATGGGTGTCAAACGTCACATCTTACAGTTGATTGCAATTTGCAACACATTACATACGTAAAAAGTAGTACCCATATCAGCACATTATGGATCAAACCTAAAAATAAATGGGTCGTAATGATAACGACAAAAGACATTGTTTCAAAAGTTACCTCAAATCAAATCTTTTACTAAGAATGCAATAATTCTCCTTGATTTGAAAATTTATTTCCATTTTTATTTTTTTCTCATCATTATCTCCTATTAGACTGTTCATTTAGCATTGTGCAAACTTAAGTATGATTACATCAGACGGTATTTTTCGTTACAAACCTACGTACGTTTGCAGGTGGGTTACTAAGTCATTAGATAAAACGTCATTTTAGTATAACTGTTTAAATACATGGGCTTTGTATATTAAGTTTATGTCCATCAACATTTCGTAAGGGCGTATGTAGGAGGAGAACCGTTCATCTTCCAGAATCTTGGTTTGGCCTTTTTTCTTTTTTTTTTTGTAAACGGTAATCAGGTTTGGCCTTTTGACATATCAAGTATCAACCACAACGTACGTGTTAACTGGTGGAGCTTGGAAAATTAAGCCACGCCCACGAGACTAGTTCAAATATTTGACCTCCGTGGTGGACCGTCCGTCCATGCAGCCAACCTGATATTTTCACCCCAGAGGAAAAGTCTCCCGTCTTCCCAGCTCCCACACGTTACCTCTCTCTTCGATTTCTTTCCCTTTGGTGGTAAACAGCAGATGCGTGAAAACATCATTCTTCCCCTAGTCAAACTTCAACGTTCAACGTTCCAAACAAAAACATTTCCACAACTCAAGTCTCTAGCTACCTTTGAACATCCCTCGTCAAATCTTACGTTCAGAACGAGTGACCTTTGAAATGCAATTCCTTTATATTACTTTCAAGTAGAAGCAACAATTGAACACGATCTACTAACACTACAACCAACCCCTCTCAATCATCACAACCTAAGCCTTCTTTTTCATCTGTTATTGTTCTAATTCTTCAGACCATGGCATCTACATGGAGGTCAAGGGGACCTTCCCTAAGGAAGAATCTATTCAGGCGTGGAGAGGCGAATTCTACTGTGGAGCTCTCGGTCCCGTTCCCGGTCCATTTCCGGTGCCCGGTATCGCTGGAACTCATGAAGGACCCGGTGATTGTCTCGACGGGGATCACGTACGACCGGCAGAGCATCGAGACATGGCTCGAGAATGGCAACGTGACCTGCCCGGTGACCAAGCAGCCGTTCTCTAACCACGACCTCATCCCTAACCACTCCACAAGAAAAATGATACAGGACTGGTGCGTAGCGAACCGGTCGCACGGCGTCCAGAGAATCCCCACCCCAAAAGTCCCCATCTCCCCAGTCGCGGTGTCGAAAATCTTGTCGGAGATTGCTTCCAAGAGCCGGAGCGGGGACCACGTCAGGTGCCGGGAGTTGGCCGCCAAGGTGAAGACGATCGCGAAAGAGAGCGAGCGCAACAGGCGATGCTTTACGTCGAATGGTGCGGGACAAGTACTGGCGAAGTCCTTCGACACCTTCGCTCGATCGGGCGTTCAGTGCGTGGCAGTTCTTGAAGAGATCTTGTTGGCGTTGCCCGAGACGTTCCCACTCAACGTGGAGTCGTGCAATTACCTCATTTCCCGAGACTCCTTGAGCTCTATAGCCTCTATCTTGAAACACGGCAGCTTGGCGGGGCGGCTCAACGCGGTCCTCGCTCTCAGAGAAGCCATCCATCCCGAGAAAGCCGGTGCATCCGACACAGCTTCGTGGACCGAAGGACTGCTCGAAGCGCTCGTCAAGTTAATCAAAGAACCAGTTTCACCTACAGCGACCAAATCCACTCTAGTCGTGGCCTTCTACATGGTCTCGTCCAACGAAAGGGTTGCAACGATGTTTGCCGAGATGGGTATGGCCCATCTCTTGGTGGACCTCCTCGTCGACTCCGAGAAGAGCACGAGCGAGAAGGCACTCGGTGTGTTGGACGGCATCTGCAGCTCTAGATTGGGAGTGGAGATGGTGCACGGCCACGCTCTGGCTGTGCCGTTGCTGATGAAGAAGATGTTCAGGGTGTCCGACGTGGCGACGGAGTTCGCCGTGTCGGTGCTGTGGAAGATTTGCAGGAGATGGGAGGAGCGCTGTCTGGATGAGGCGTTACAGGTGGGCGCTTTCCAGAAGTTGTTGTTGCTGTTGCAGGTTGGATGTGGGGAGAAGACAAAGGAGAAGGCAACTGAGCTGCTGAAGCTGTTGAATGCTCACAAGGGAACCATGGACTGCTTTGATCCTGTAGATCTCAAAGGATTGAAGAGATCGTTCTGATCTTTTTTTTCTTCAAATTAGTTACTTTGATCTATTTGATGGTCTGGTAAAGAAAAAGATTAATATCTTGTCTAGCTTGATTAGTTGTGCAGATTGATATATGATCATACATACCACAAGTCTAATTATTACCAACTTCAGCTTAATTGTGATCAAAATCTCAACCAACACTGACTAGGAACACGAGACTACTGTTGCCAATGTTTAAAGGTTTGCGATTGGGATCGAGAGTTTAGCAAGACAATGGAATCTTGTTACACCCAATTGAACATGTAAATTAACGTTAGCAACTAAACGTTTGACTGACAATAATGTAAATTTAAATATACATGTGCGTAATATTCTCTTCGACGGCGTTAAGAAGACAGCTACCAGCGCTAACAACCAGTTTTCATTTTTAGGTTGAATTAGCTTCTGCATACTTCGTCTTTTTTTGGATTTTTTCATATGATATGTGGAATGCAGACTTGGTTATCTTCTTTTTTTTTTTTGACACAAAATTAGTATCATAATATATTCAACTAATTCATAAAGCAAACAATTTTACCAAAGGGAAACAACATAAAGCGACCGAACGCAAAACTGAAGGCCTACTAAAGTCCAAACAAGAAATACCAACCAAAATACAGCAATAGGCAGTCATATCTGGTTGGTGGCAGCTAGTCTGCAACACACATAACGCCATGTAATCTGAAACCGTGCAGTAGAAAAATGGGCTGGTGACCCGAGTAGACCTGTTTGGGTCCGTGTTGTCTATTCATCTTATTAGAAATATGTATATCACACATATATGTCAAATTTAAATACAATATGTTTAATTATCGTATACTTAATACAGTAAACACAAACACGAACTACTTGTTGTCGTGTTTACATGACACGATCCATTAAGTACATGTTTAAATTTATCATGTCGTTTTAATACAACAACAACAACCTTATTGACAAAAGTATATGTTTACATGTTTATTACACAATTACACATTTTATACATGTCTACACGTTTTGTACATATTTGGTATACATTTACATATTTTGTACACGTTTAGTATAATAATATTAAATAATCTTAATCGAATAACTACAATTAATATAGTAAGATTATATAATTACTAGCATAATAATGTATACTTGCCGTATATTTAACAAGTAGTTGTGTACTATATAAACATTTAGGTAATGTATATCTATCATGTACTTATCGGATTTTTCACTTTAGATAAGAAAATAATCTATTTAATAATTGTGTTTTATAAGTAAACACAATAAGTATACAAGATACAATAATGTTAAATCCAAATTAACAAGTCTAGACTACTGGTTGCATGGTCATCATGCTCTTTAGCCAATGGCTATATACTAAATTGATATCTTAGGAAAATTAATGGTCTTTTTTTGTTGGGTTAATTTTGTCACTTTTCCTATTCATGTCATTCTATATTTGTAATTGGTAAATGATCTCGATCGTCACATAAACCTTTTTTTTCCAACAGTAAATTCTAATTCAAATACCAAAACATTAATAATAGTAATTAGAGTAGAATAACTATCCATGACCCTCGATATGTGGCTGAGAGACTCTTTTATATGTACTAATAAGAAATTCATCTTGAAATCTATACCTACAAAATACAAAAACAAAATATACTTGAGTGACTACTAAAATGATCACTTAGTATACACCAACTAAGAAAACAATACTAAAAGTAATACATAATAGAACCAAAACATGTTGGTGGAATGCACACCTTGACATACAAAGCCCATGAATTTGAGGCTATCATTATAATATTGATGTCGAAAATTAAAACCACAGAAAGACGCGATGTACTAAAACACTTGTGCATGCACTACCATACAAACCTGAAATCCATGAGAAACTCGACTTAAAATTGATAGCTCTAAACAACATTGGCATTCCAATATTGATGTTCTAAAAATCTACTGAAATCTTTTGAAATCATGATGCATACAAATCACCAGAAAAAGATATTAAATACATAGAAATCCCAATTGAACAACAAACTAGTTAAAAACGCACACGTAATGCACACTCCAAAAGCATGAGTCTAATGCTTCAGATGAACTATAGATCTTCAATCCACAATCCATCCTTAAAACCTAAAAAATCAAGACAAACTAGAAACATGCATATAAAACTCCAAGATATACATTTTAAGCTACTCTACTCGATCTATCAAAACTAGGTTTACTATGCTCTTCAAATATTGAAATCATAATGACTAAAAGACAGAAAATACAATGCATATTATCATAAAAGCATGCATTCAAAACCCTGTAATAAATTTGTTGAAAACTCAACACAACACAGAATACTTGGGCCCTGTTTGTGTACAAAATTTGACAAGAAATGAAATTCTAAAATCAACAGAAATTACCAATAATTAGAAAGTAAGGGAAACTGATTTCTTATTAACTAAATTTCCTACTGTTTGTGTCTGTTTAGGAAAGCAAAGGAAACTAAAATATAGATATTTGTGCTTATCAACAGATTCCAAAGAAAAGTAGACATTGTTAACCTTACAATTATTAACTTGAAAATCAAATAAATATCTAACTTGAAAATATAAATTTGAATCATACAAAAGTTCAAATAATATTACAAGTTGTTAAAAATATTTGGACATGTGAGGGAGCATGGTAAGTTTCATATCGTGCCTTAACAATATATTTGGATGTGATATTGGATGGCAATTAAAAATAATAAATAATAGATGACATGGAAGTTGACTGTATAGAGTAATGATCTTGTAACTGAATCAAAAGAATGAAAATATTACATCTCACGTTAGTTACAGAAAAAAGTAGTGAGATATTCGGATAAAACTTAAATTGTCTGCATATAGACTGATTACAATATAACAATGAACTTTGAGTTAATATTACAAGTGGGAGTTATCAATAAGATGTTTGATATCAATACTCGAAAAGATACATATGTACATCAATTTTTATACTTCATCTAGTCAACTTGACAAGATAATGAATCTATTAACCAAAATATCTTTATACGAATCTATTACCTAATAACAAACAAATCGATGATTTAAAATCGTCTTCGTAATAGAAAGATTTTAAATAAATTCTAAATTTAATTTAAACTTAAAATGTTAAGTAAATCGAATTTGAAAATTTTAAATCTCAAAAATTACGAGGATATCTGTTTAAAATAAAAGATATATTAGATTTAACATAGGTTGGAGATCATCCAAATATTTTGGATATTATATTTATTTTTTAGCATTATCTTGAATTAAATATAGTTACAACATTAAAATTTTGATAACTTATCATAAAAATCTCTTTTTTGGTAAAAATAAAGATAAGTAATCTTCATTATCAAGTCATCTGAATTTCAATAATTTTCTTAGAATTAATTGGCATTTATAATGATTTATATGATATGCATATATATTTAAAAGTTAGAAAATCATAGAAATTATAATGATTATGGGAAAAATCATGATAACATTTATAAATATTCTATATGTCATATTAAAGTCCAAGATGACAAATTATGTAAGAGAGAATGCCTAAGATGCTTGTCGCCTGTGGTTATGGCGCTAAGACATTTTGTTGCCAGCTCAAGCGACAAAAAGTTATGTCGCCTACCAAAGTGACGGCAAGGCTTGTCGCCAGGCAATAAGGCAACATTTTGGTTTTTTTATATTTCACCTCTTGTCTTTTATCTTATCCACAGAGATACGTTAAAAGCCTGGAAATACTTCAAGAATTCCTTAAAATCATAAAAATATCTTCTTTAAGATTAAAATATTCAAATTTGCCACTAATTTGAGTAAGGCAGAGTGTCAGTTCGCATTGAAAATGATCAAGGAGTTCGAACCTACCACTAGTTCGAGTATGTTGGCTCTACCACAGCTAACGACCTTGAAATAAGTAAAATTAAGAATGCTTTTAAGAAAATCTGGAAAATGTATTATAGATCCTGTAGACACCTCAATTTTGAGCTCATTTGGCAGCAGGCTCCTCCGATTGATGTTCTGATCGCGACCACCAAAACCCTAGTCCACGTAGGTCTCAATCAGACCCACACTAGCTCACATGACCCAATAAAACGCTAAAACCCATTAAAATTCACTGAAAAGCAAATAAAACACTTAATCCACCTAAAATCCAACAAAACCCAAACAAGAACCCTAATCAAACAAAATCCAATTAAATCTACTTAAAAATCCAACCATAAACCCTAATCCACTTAATACAGCTAAAATCCACTTAAATCAACTTAAAATTCGATAAAACCCTAATTAATCAAAATTTTGAAACCTTAATCAAGTGAAAAGAAATTAAAATCCATTAAATAAAGTAAAAACCTTAGTTC